>CM040932.1:25135834-25268334 GCA_023029165.1 Gobiocypris rarus
TATATGTTTTTTTTTCCTTGCTGCAGCAATACCTAAGCCATAGAAACTGAAAGGGAAGGCAATATATAATAATTTATTATTTATTATTTTCTACACAAACAAGTACCACTATAATGATTTCTGAAGGATCATGTGACACTGAAGACTGGAGGAATGATGCTGAAAATTCCATCACAGGATTTTTAAATATATATACATTACAATATAATAGTTGTTTGATAATATTTCACAATATTACAGTTTTTACTGTATTTTTGATCAAATAAATGTAGCATTAATGAGCATAACATTTAAAAAAGTCTGACCAACCATAAACTTATGAATAATTATAATAATTTGTCACATTTTTATACACTCAAAGCGCTTTGCATATAGAAGGGGGGAATCTCCTCAACCACCACCATTGGTAGTGTAAATACCTTCATGGGCACCCAGGACAATGTTCCCGGTTGTCCTTCCAGAAGCAATAGTCCTTTGTAATAGTTATTCAAATCAGCAACAAAGGACATGTTGTGTTAACTTATCTTCACAAGTTCATAAGGCAATTTGTCTTCATAAGAATGACGGTGTGAGGAAAAGTCAACATAGGCATATTTCACAAATGACACATGCTTCTGCGAGCACTGGGGAGTTTGAGGACAGTCTGCAGGTTATACTCCAGTCCTGTCTTCTCATGTAGGGCGGTTAGTTTGGCAGGTCCCAGAACAGTTCCTTAGCTTCAGTTTGATCTATGAAAGCCGGGTTTTCTCTGCTCACATGGCATCTGAAAAAGTGTAAACGTTTAGGCTCAAACCGTGAGGAAAGCACAGTAGTGGACCTGTGGAAAGCTAGGCTCTGGAAGTGCTCGTCAAACATGGACAACCACCGTCGTTAATCACTGGCTGAAGTAGCGCTGCCAACTTTTTGGGGGGAAATGGATCTAATCAATCATTTCACATAAAAGCCTCTCGTTTGACAGATGTAATTACATCTTTCCATCAGCAGGTGGCAGCGGTGGCGCCTTATGTTCCTATTGGAAGTTAAACCCCTGAAACATCTGATTTTCTGTCTGAGAATAAGATAAATAATTGATGCAAAATTTAAATTATTTTCAAATTAAGTTTACATAGAATGATTCTTGACTATGAAGACCTTTCAAATGGATTGTTGCATGATTAATTAACTGTCTATTTTTTTATGTTCTTGATTGTATTTGGTTGCGCCTTATGTTGTATTTATCGTGCACAGCCCATTGTAGTATCATTTGTCTCAGGGAAATGTCACAGTATGTCATCATTATATATACTTTAATATTGATGTAATTAACAGTACATTTTGCCTGTTAAGATTCAAGAAAGATTTAAGGTTAAAAATACTAACAACATTCCATCAACAAAATTCCACATCATTCAAAAAATGTTTTCTCCAAAACACTGACAATTATTGGCACCGCTAGAATTTTTTATGATTGAAAATACCTCTGAAGTATATTCCCATTCATGTTTACCATTATCAATGTTTTTAGCATACCAGCAACATGAAATTGATCAGCCATGACTTGAGGAAATATGAGGAAACACAAAGGCCATATTACCTTAATCTTTCATCATAATGAGTAAAACCAAAAGAGTAGTTCTGATTGTTGAGCTTCAAAAAATAGGAAGTGTCTGTTAGAAAAAAGCTAAAGCATTAAAACCCCACAATAATTAAGATGTTCCCATCAACTAAACGTGTTGTGTGAATGACAGTGCGGCCGTGCGCATTTTACTTTCGATTTAGAATTAGTGCCAATACTGGGGCGGGTTGCTTGAAATGTGGGTTGATTAGCCTTTTATTCTTAATGAAAAACACAACAAAACAGTAAAAAGACAAACTCACTTAAATAGACGCTTTTATATTTTACTTAGAAACCGAATCTTCCGCCATCATCTTGTCAATAATCTTCTCACTCTTGTGATGAATGAAATCCGACTGCTGCTGCTAGTTTGTCCTGCGACTCTTGTTCATGCTGTATTCAACATGTTGTATCTGTTCTGTAACTTAGATTTTTTTTGTAATAAAACAAATTTAGCTCAATGACGGTGGGGACAGTGATGTAACCGTTGTTTCACCGGGTTTCAAGAAAAATCGTCCTCGCTCATCCAGAAACAAACTCCAGCATATTCAGTTGTCAGATATGACTGAAACTTTAAACGGAACCGGCTTCTGTTCAGATGAAAAAATTATATATATATATATATATATATATATATATATATATATATGTGTGTGTATATGTGTGTGTGTGTATTTATAAATATATATATATATATATATATATATATATATATATATATATATATATATATATATATATATATATATATATATATATATATATATATATATATATATATATATATATATATAGGTCCTTCTCAAAAAATTTGCATATTGTGATAAAAGTTCATTATTTTCCATAATGTAATGATAAAAATATATTATATATATATATATATATATATATATATATATATATATATATATATATATATATATATATGTAACTCAAACCTAACTCCTATAGAAAATGAGTAAGTGAACTGAAGAGAAGAGCTGGGCAAGGAAGGTGGAAAAAAGGTATTGCATAAAAGGGTGCCAAAGGGTGTTTTGGAGAAAAACAATTATTTCTTCACATTTTCAATTATTTTACTTCAATGAAAGGTTAGCTTTTTGTGAAAGGATTAACAATGCAGATTTATTTTTACAGGCTTCTTTGTTCATATTTAGCAAGGGGCCAATAATCTGACCACAACTGTATAATCATATTAAAATGTAATTTATTCCTGTGATGTCAAACCCTTATTACTCCTGGTACTGATTTGCTGTTCAAGAAACATTTTTTATGTATTATCAGCATTGAAAACAGTTGTGCTTATTTTTTTGTGAAAGCCGTTATTCACATCCCTTAAAATGTTATTTATTAAATATTCAGATTTACAGGATATCTCTCTCTCTCTCTCTCTCTCTCTCTCTCTCTCTCTCTCTCTCTCTCTCTCTCTCTCTCTCTCTCTCTCTCTCTCTCTCCCTCTCTCCCTCTCTCCTCTCTCTCTCTCTCTCTCTCTCTCTCCCTCTCTCCCTCTCTCCCTCTCTCCCTCTCCCTCCTCTCTCTCTCTCTCTCTCTCTCTCTCTCTCCTCTTTTTTCCTCTTTTTTCCTCTTTTGGTGTAGCTAACTTTCCTCTATGGGGTCCTGTCAAAATCCTGTCCTCTCCAAATAGGATCATGGCTAGTCAAAGGGCTGGGGGCTTCCTGAGAAAAACACATTAACAGTCCGCAGTCTCCACCTCTCTCTGTCATACACACATAACTGAGTCTTTGTGATCCGAGCATGAGATACATTTTTTGAATGCCCCTCTGGTCCTATATTTGCATCTAACTGTAGGGATAGTCATCTGACTATAGGAAAACACCAGCAAGAATGTATAATGTAGCTCAGAACACTCTTTAATGTTTAATCTAATGTATAATGGAACACATGGATTTTCCTACAGCTGTACTAGTCTTTTGTATCACTACACAGTCTCTCTCTTCTCATTGTTTGAAATATAAATGATCAATATTTCATGCTTATGTATTTATTTATTTATTTGGTAAGTAGCTGTGTAATGAGTGGGTTAATGTAAAATTGTTTTCCCAAAATTAACCCCAACAGGGTGATACAAGATCCTGATCACTGGGTTTGTTTTCTAATGATGACTGGCTGATTGTAAATTATCCCATTCTTTAATCTGCTTTTAAGGCTGTCTTTATTTATCATTTCTTTGTATCTGAGTGAAATGAATGAGTGTTCACCGAGCAGCTCTAAAGAAGACAATAGTGTCAGCTTGAGTCAGTTCAATGTTGATTTAAATCAATTTAGTAACGGTGCCTGTGTTGCAAAATTCATAAATTATGAAACTAATTAGATTCAGCTATAAAGCAGTTCTGCAGACAACAGTGGTGTCCTCATCCAGCTCAATTCAGCTCAAGTTAGTTCTCATCCAATAGTGTCAGTGCAGTCAAATTGATCATTTCTTTTATAAGCAAACCAAAAGTGACAGGAGCAAGGAGCCCAAACCATCAGATGACCGAAATGATGGAGAGAGAAAAGTCAGGTTCTCCTCTGGCCAAATTAATGAACATTGTGTGATTTATGATTCCAGGCTGCATCACAAGTCACATTTGTGGATTTCTATTATTTAAAGTTTTTCATCCATCTCCATCTGTTTGAAGATCGGTATACATCATGTCAGCATTTGGTGTTGATTTTTTTTTTCTTTTTTTTTCTGCAGAACCTGCAGTTGTTGGGGGCCACAGCCATTGAAGACAAACTTCAAGACAAAGTACCAGAAACTATCGAGACCCTGATGAAAGCTGACATTAAGATCTGGATCTTGACTGGAGACAAACAGGAGACCGCTATCAACATAGGTGAGTTAAGCATAACGGATTGTTTGTATTGATATGCACTTCTCTTCAGTTCTTAAAGATGAGGTGCATTTTTTTCTTATATTTTGACATTAACCAGTGAGTATTTCTCTCCCTAATTTAAATGATCAAAAATATACACGATCCTTCCCCAGACCTCTCTCACTCTTACACTCAAACAAACATAGCCCTTCCTGACCGGCTGTCGCACAGGTACTAGGTGTTTGGTTTCTTTCCTCATCCGAACGCTGACGCAACGCATGTGTCCTCGACCCGTCCGGCACAAGTCTGTCCCTGCAACCACCACCAGCTTTCAAAACAAGCTCCCCCACCTATTTTTCTGTGATGTGGCGTCTCGTATTAGCCCGACAGCTGCGTGACTACCAGTGTGGCTTTTCAACAGGCCTCATGTTAAACGCTACAGTCAGAAAAACAGATCCTTACAGAGCGCAGTCTGTGGCCACCTACCGACACTGATCCTGAATCAGCCCATTGTGCCCACCGGCCAGCTGTGCCGCGGCTTGAAAACGTACACGCTCTGAGAGGAAGGGATTTTTACTGGACCTCTGTTTGGCCGGCATGCAGTGTAAAATAAAGACGCCCATGTCTGTGTTTACTCTGTATTTTTTTGCATTTTTGTAATTTATCATTTGGAGAAATTGGAGGATGACAAGTGTCTTCCAGATAGGTTCCCAGAATCGTTTGCCAGCGGCATTAAAACATGTTTGTCAAATGGATTAGACCAGCCGTTTTCAAACATAGTATTTATAGAATTTCATATCAATGACCCATGTATACTGTGCGAGAAAATATTAAGCATTAAATTATATTAATATTTATTAAATATTTAGTATTTAAATATTAAAAATGTAATACTACTAAAGGAACTACTAGGAAATGTACTAAATGAAATTGTTAAAATATAAGCGCTATTGTAAAAAAAAAGTAAATTTTGAAGGTAATTTTAAAACTGTTGAATGTAATGTAAAACAAAAGTAACATTTTAATATATCCACGCATCAACTTTAAAATGCTAAAAATGTTATTTTATTTTTCTTAAGGGCCTGGATCCCAATTTTAAAAAAACCTACACTAGAATAACTGGAATAACATTTTAGATTTTAGGACTATGCTATTTTAATATTTTTGCTAGTTTTACTTTTTTTTGTGATCTATAGGAAAACTATATGCAGGTAAATGTGGTCCAAATCCTTTTTGTGTGTGTGTGTGTGTGTGTGTGTGTGTGTGTGTGTGTGTGTGTGTGTGTGTGTGTGTGTGTGTGTGTGTGTGTGTGTGTGTGTGTGTGTGTGTGTGTGTGTGTGTGTGTGTGTGTGTGTGTGTGTGTGTGTGTGTGTGTGTGTGTGTGTGTGTGTGTGTGTGTGTGTGTGTGTGTGTGTGTGTGTGTGTGTGTGTGTGTGTGTGTGTGTGTGTGTGTGTGTGTGCTCACATGTGACTCACATGAGATTTTTTTTCTCATGACAATTCCGATTTGTGCCACATGTGGTCCTAAATCCGATACAGGTCAGATGTTTTGCAACCTCAGTCTAAACAGTCATATTGGAATTCATGTGACTTTTACGTCCTTCTAGATCAACATTCGTCACAATTCTGTGCTCATGGGAGGCACTTCAAAGATTTTTTATACCCAACGTTATCAAGACAGTTGCGAAAAATAGTCATTTGAAGGACAGTGATGTGTTAGAACTCACAAGTATTACAGTGACCGCTCTATATACAAGCAAAACATGAGGGCTTGTATCATAAATCTTTAAAAGCTCTGCTCTCTTTTTTCGTATCCTCGTCTTAGTTTTATTAATATTGCCTGCACATAAATTTGCTGGCTTTGGCGGCAGATCACACTAAATAAATGAGCAAATTGCTAACTTTAATGTTCTTCATGCTTACTTCCGAATGAGAGCATGTTGCGTGACCTCTTTTATCGTTCATGCATGTCAGTCCAAGACCATGATCTGTTTGCACTGGAATCTGATATTGGCCACATTTAAAATTCTGAGCAATAAATTGGAATTGAGCACTAAGGCTCGCAGTGCGAACATATCCTAATTTTAACCTCTTTTGTCACTTTCAAAACGTGAATCCATAAGTTAACACCACAGCGTGTTTAAAAATATAAAGTTCAGAAGTGAATTGAACCCCAGCACTGTGAAGTCAAGCACAGTTTAATCTTGGGTTAGTGGGTACTTATGGCTGTTTGGCCGCCTCTCGCACAGAGTACATGAAACCGCTCCAGTTCTTCTCTCCACACTAGCTCTCTGACGGCCTTATTAATGTATCAGGCCATTAAGCAGAGAGTTGGAGCGAGGACATGTGAGCTATCCACACTGTGCTGCTACCGCTGGGCTGTTGCTCCTGGCCACTGGGTGCCACTGTAAAGCCTCAGAGATTAAAGCCCAAACAAACAGCATGCGGCCAACGCAAACAACTCAACATGCCCTCTTGTAACCCACAGCCACTGCCAACAAACTGAATGAAAACCCACCCTGCAGCAGCACAGAGCCAATGCAACCGCTAAGTGTAACCTCAATGCCTCCTTTCCAGATTCATGCAGAATTATGCTGCATCATGCAGGTGTCACAATGTAAAATCTATCGTTTCTACCAAGGGTGTTTTAGTTTAACCAGTTTGGAGAGGGATGAGGTGACATTATACTGCCAGCGGTCAGAATGAAGCTGCGGAAATATGTCACGGTTTGGGTCACTGTCAGGAAACCAAATCTGTTTTCCACACAGACAGGAAATTTTGGTGAATATGCAAGTTTGAAATCAACAGAAACAGTTTCAACAGGAATGACAGGACAGGACAGCGGCACACAAATACATATTCATTCATACTCTTGTTGAATTTGGTCACAATTTTGTAATGGCGCAATCCCTTTTCCATAAAGGGTTAGGTCACCCAAAAATGAAAGATAGCCCATGATTTACTCACCATCAAGCCATCCTAGGTGTATATAACATTCTTTTTTCAGACGAATACAATCAGAGTTATATAAAAAAACTCTGATTGCTTTATCAAGCTTTATAATGGCAGTGAATGGAAGCCCAAAATTTGAAGTGCATCCATCCATTATAAGAGTAATCCACATGGCTACAAGGGGTTGATAAAGGCTTTCTGAAGCGAAGCTGTGTGTTTATGTAAGAATTTAGATGGATTAAAATATCTAGCTTCCGGCGGACCGCCTTCCGTATTCAACTTATGAAGAAATAACACCTCAAAACGCTTACACTATATCCGACATTGTGCGCCTCGCCAGTTAAGTTTTTCCGGAAATTGAATACGAAAGGCGATCTGCCGGAAGCTAGATATTTTACTTTATAATGTGTTAAATATGAATAGATTTCATACACAAACACATGTAGATGCATGTAACAGCCCAATACCTACAATAAAAAGTCCCAAGAAACAAACAAGAAGTCAGACATTTTGAATTTTCACATAAATTGAGTTCACAAATGGGCCAACTTCTAAGGCTTGAAATTGGGACATTGTTTGGGAAAACTGTTTAAGTACAGTGTCACTACTAGTGGCACAAAATGACATGCTTTACATAAATTATTATCTCTCATACTAACTAAGATTCTTACTGGATTTAATGAGCGAAGTTGACATGTACAGGCTTCATAGACCATTTGGAAGCAGACGTTACAGTTACATCGCTTGTTCCTGTGCATGCATTGTGGTGCCAGAAAAAACAGTGGAATAAGATTTTAAAAAATGTAATCTTGTGCCTTTGGTGTCAGAATTTACAATCTCTACAACACAATTTCACCATCCAGCAAGTTTCATCTTTGATTACCCCTTCAGGGTCGGTCAGAAATCTTGGAGTAATCTTTGACGACCAGCTGTCCTTCAAAGAACACATTTCAAAGACAGCTCGGTCATGCAGGTTTGCTCTACACAACATCAGGAAGATCAGACCGTTTCTTACAGAGCATGCAACACAGCTTCTCGTCCAGGCCATTGTTATTTGTAGGCTGGGTTACTGCAATGTGCTTCTGGCTGGTCTTCCATCATGTGCAATCAAAACTCTTCAAATGATTCAGAAAGCTGCGGCACCTCTTGTCTTCAGTGAGCCCAAAAGGGCCCATGTTACACCTCTCTTCATCTCTCTGCACTGGCTACCACTCGCTGCCCACATCAAGTTCAAGGCCCTGACGCTTGCTTATGGATCCACCACAAGCTCAGCACCCGCATACTTCGACTCGCTGCTACGAATCTACACCCCCACCAGAAGCCTTCGCTCAGGTAAGGAGCGTAGGCTTATGGTACCATCGCAGAGAGGCATGAGATCCCTCTCCAGAACTTCTTCATTCACCATTCCCGGCTGGTGGAACGATCTTTCCACCTTCATTCGGATGGCAGAATCACTGTCATCATTCAAAAGACAGCTAAAAACTCATCTCTTCCGTGAGCACTTAATCTTATCATAAAAAATAAAATAAAAAGGTCTTATTCCTCTCTTTCTCTTCTATTCCCTCCCTATTCTGGCTTAGGCTACTCTGAGTAATGTCCAAAACTTGGTATTTAAGGCACTTTTTGCGTTTCTTCACCTCTTCATGACTGATCGCTTCCTGTACTCCTCAGTTGTAAGTCGCTTTGGATAAAAGCGTCTGCTAAATGCATAAATGTAAATGTAGAATCGGAATGAAACCTGTGGTGATTTGAATTTGATGCAAACAATATGTCTACATAATATTTACATGTGCAGTTCAAAGGGGAGATACTGTATTAGCCCTACAGTCACAGCATGAAATATTTAAACCTATAACATTTTACATAAATAACATTTTAAACATACATATATGTTTTTAACTTACAATTCACATTTTCTCACAATATCACATTTCTGGGAGGAAAAAGTCAGAATTGCAGGATATAAACTCGAAAAAAAAGACATAATAACGTTTGTATCTCACAATTCTGAAAAATTGTAAATTGCAAGATATAAACTCAAAATGGCTTTTTCTATAGATTGCTACTGCAGAACTGTCGTTTTCTGACACCAGTTAGGCTTCGCCCATAAATAACATCATCGAACCGGTATGATGAGTGGATGAGTGACATGGCTCAAAAAAAAAAAATTTTGTCCAGTTGGCAAGTTATGATTTTTATTTATTTATTTATTTATTTATAAAACATTTACATACATAAAACTGAAAATTGAGTAATGTTACTAGTATAAAGTCCATGACTGCAGCAGCATTTATGGATTTACTTATAATTTCTTACTTATGTCTTATTGATGCTTCCAAAATTAAGTCATTATTCTTATGTCAGTCAGTAGCCTTGGTAGGCAGTAGACATTGTCAATCAATTTAACTACTGCTTTTAGGCTATTCTTGTCTTTTACAGGAACTCTTATTTAACACTTGTATTCCATTGATTCTTACCATCTAAAAGCACACACACGCAAACTGTTTCCCATGAACATCACTCCCCAAATACTGAGGTGTCGGTAACCTATCAAACCGCAAGTGGACGTGTTCCGCCCTTTATGTTGTTTAGACACATCCTGATGAATGATGGATGTTGTGCTTTTTTAATCGGGCCGAGAGAGCCCGCTGTCAGCCTTCCAGTTGTGATCTCATCCGAACAGCGACGAGGCATGTTAAAACCAATGCAACGTGGGAGTCTTAAACTCAGGTCTGCTGTAAACTTTAATCACAATACGTGCTCTTCACTCCTCAATTAGTCATTTCTTTCATCCGTTGCTGTGGTTACACATCACATATCTTCGTAATGTTGATGTATTTCTTAAATACTACGTTGCGGCATACCATTCGTCATTTGTTCGAATGCCAAGCGAGGTGTTTTTCCCGCAAACATACCATATGTTTTCAGGCTTAGTGAGAGGTTTAAGTAATAAGTTTTCTTTTTCCTTTTCTTTTTTTGTCTTGAAGGACACTCCTGCAAACTGCTCACGAAGAACATGGGCCTGCTGGTGATAAACGAGGACACCCTGGATGTGAGTATTGAGTCTGAGGTGTATGTTTATTTGAAAAACCAGTTACATGTCACCATTTATAACGCAAGCTCTGAGAAGAGATGCAAAGACACGGCAGCTGACGGATCACTTTAGGGCCGCCCGCACATCAAAGCGTGACACATCTCCCTGTGTGACTCTCTTTCAGTTATAGATTTTGTTTTGGATTTTCATCCAAATCTTTCCCCTCCAGTCTCTCTTTGCTCTCTCTCACTTTTTCTCTGAAAGAAGGGAATAAAGTGATACAGTGGAGCCCAAAAGTCTGGAGCACTACTGAAAATGCTTCTTTTCTTTGCATCTGTATTTCATTTTAATAGAAAAATTGAACTTATTATAAATATTAGTTTTATATAATACTACTTTTCTGAAGTTGAGTCAGAAATGGTCTTTTAAGAAACCAATACTTTTATTCATCAAGGAAGGAAAAGGGAGAGTAAAGAATCCTGAAAAGTAGTATCACAGTTTCCACAAAACTATTAAGCAGCACAACATTAATAATAATAGAAAAAATGATTCTTGAGCACCAAATCAGCATAATAGCTTTGCAATCACAGGAATAAATTACATTTTTAAAATATTAAAATAGAAAATCACTACTGTAAATTGTACATTTCAGTTTTAAACAAATAAATGCAGCTTTGATTAGCAAAAGAGACTTTCAAATACAAATCTTACTACTACAAACTTTTGAACAACAGCAAAAATTTAAACAATTACAAATGATATACTCCAGCATGATTTGAGATGATCCAAACATCTTGATGTTCAATGGAAGCAAGAACATCTGACCATCTGTTTAAAGGATTCACATAATCAATATCTATGTTTCTATCCACAATTTTTATGCGCATTTTGGGATATTGCGTTAAAACTGCTGAATGGAAACTCCAAGATGTCCATCTTTTTTTTAATAATGTGCATAAACGTATGCAGTGGTTTGAGTATATTTATCCAATAAGATGCAATGGAAACACATTTACCGAATACATTTCTAAATGTGCATCAAAAAAATAATTGTCTTACACGAGACAATTGTGTCTATATTATTACAGTGGCTTCTCCTACTTTTCTTAATGATACTTAATGGCAGTTTATCAGGAAGTGATAATTTTGTTCTCGGTGGAAACGCAGTTTTATACGCAAATGTTTTATGCAGTGCTCCAATTTTGCACACATTAAATTCGCAACTTTAGATGCAAGCGTAGCTAATGTCTGTATTTTGAAATATGGTGACAGACTTTGGGATCCTGCTGTATGTGTTGTTCAGATGGAGCTTATAGGAAAGAGAAGGGATGTGGTTGCACCGCATTGAGCTGTTTAAAAGAGATGGGATGGGGCCGTATACTTAGAACAGAGGTTTGGGACTCTCTTTCATACACACACACATGTACGTGGTACAGTCCAATAACTCCCTTATGGGAGAATCTATTCTGTTGACTATGAAACCGAAAGCCATCCGCTTAAAAAGAAGGAAACCATTTGAAACGCGCACACATACACTCTGCAGGTCAGCTGGCCCCTGCAGGGAGGGTCTTGTCTGTTGTCTGTGGAAGTTGAGGGCTCTAGAAACCATTTCACGCAGCTTGCGCACATGCAACGTAACCCCTGATCGGGTGGGGCCAGTCCCGCTGCGAGGGGGGTGGGGTTTAGGCGTTGATGGACGGCTCTCAGTCTGTCAAACAGCCGTTTATCGTGATAGATGAAGCCAAAGAAAAAGGGGAGAGAAATAAGAGGCGTGCTCCATAAAGAAGACAGCCGCCATTTGAAATGTCAGCGCCTGGTCTCCCATGCATATGCACATGCTTATACAACACACAAAAAGAAAACAAGGAGGAATTCTCTGAGCGTTCAGAGGTCCGGCAGGGGTGGGATTTGCTGTGCTCTCACATTGCAGGAGAAAACAGTCCACCTCTTTTCCCCTCTGTCCTTCTCTTGTTTTTTGCATTTAAACAGATTCGACATATTAAGGAAAACAAGATGGATGAAGGAACCCACTCATCCGGCCCCGATAGAGGGGTTGAGGTCTTCACCGGACGTCTGAGGGGGTTCATTATCTCAGTGGAGGAAAATGCAAGGCATTTTGGGATGGGTCAAAGAACAGTAACTCAATAATCACATTAAATATGCGGCAGACCGCAGTCCCTTCTGCGGCTTGCAGATGAAACAGAGCTATAGTGTGCAGATAAGCTAAGTGAATGGAGAGATTGTGGAAGAGTACAAAGGAGGATATAAATTGGGATAAAAATAGAGATACTGCAGAGCACAGAGCGTGTCTTTTCATTTAATTTAAAAGAAGCGTTTTCTTGCCTTTTGTAGCATTTCATTTTGTCCACCTTTTGAGGTTCATTTATAATATTAGTCGTAATTTAGTTTCATGATAATTGTTTACTCCTCCACTGCTGGTCCATTCGTAGGATGTAATTGCTGAAGGTCACAAGTTGCTTATTGTTGGTTGCTTGTAGACGGGCCCACACCAAATTTGTCATTATCAATCTGATTTTCATTCATTCTTAACAATAGATTAATAGATTAAAAACAATAGTTTTTTCAAGATTTCTTTTTGATCTTGTAAAAAAAAGTTAATCTCAATTTTTAAAGAACATGCATCTCAACATAAAAGTTTTCTTGAAACACAAGAAGTAATTAGGTTGGGGAGGGGGGTTTGGATCACTTTTACTCGGGACATGCTAGCTGGCAACATAGAATTCCATTCATTATGCTAAGCTAAGCTAGCGCCGACCCTGCTAAACTAAAACAATGCATGCACTGAGACAAAAATGCATCTGCCCACATATCTAAATGTAGGAAAGATGTTGAATAAACCCTATTTCTACAAATGGTGGAGTGTTCCTTTAAGCTTTTAATATGAAGATGTTAGCTTTAAGATTATGAATAAGTTAGTGTGTTCCAAAACAAGGACAAAATGTGCATTTAGGAGATAAAAGCATTCAAAACGTAGTCTCTCACTGCCGCTAAAATTGATCATGGATTTTTGACATCACCACAGACTTCAGCTTCTCATCACATCTTCTGTCTTATCAAATGCTCTCTAGAATCTGAACTGAAGCGTCCCGACCCCTAAAAAGACGCTGAAACTGATGGAAACAAAACGCTATTGTCTGTTTTTAAAAAGGGAAGGAGCTACGTGGTATGTCCCGCCCTGTCTTCCTGTTTCAGGGGAAATGTGAATCTGAACAGTCGATTTTGTCAGGCAGTAGTGCACAAGTGGGTTTCCATCTAGGCATATTTATAAACGTATGTGAGTGTATGTATGCACTTGCAGTCTTCTATCTGTCATTACTTCATTGCATGACACATGTAACTCAGCCTATATGTCCTTCCGCTCCTTGTTTATAATGTCCGATATCACATGCTTGAGTTCAGGCATCTCGGTAAAAGGGTTTTCAAAGCGCCTAAATCAGCCGTTATCAGCTGGATCTTGGAAGCGCCGATGTACTGTATATCCCTCTGATGCCTTCTGCCCACTTGCAAAGCAAACACTCTTGAGTCGTCACAATCTGGTTTGCTCGCACAGCCATAACACAGATTTGTTTAAGCCAAGCTTTCTAAGGAGACTGGGTAATGGCGATGTCTTGTGAGGAAATGGAGACATCGTCCTCTCATTAGTCTTTATAAGCCATCTTATCATCTGATCTTATACTTTTCCAGACTTACTTATATACACACACAAGAACACCTACAGAATGCCGCATTTTAGAGAAGCTCCTACAGCTGTACTTCTCTCTCGTTTCTGAAACGTGATACCTCTCTCTCTCTCTAAATCCTTGGCTTCTCTCTCTAAATATTTCCTTTGAGCTTGGGTTTCAGAGTCTTGTTATGCCAGGGGACTGTTGATTGGTCCCTGAGGTGTAATATCACTACCCATAGGCATCTGCCCTCCTCAACACACATGCAAACACATTCAGTCTCAGATTCAGAGGGTATCATCAGCATTGATCTCAATTGAAGCTTCTTAGTGTTAGGTCACTATTATGAACCCAACCAGACCTTGGAATGGCAGGGCACATTCTCTCACATTCCTTGTCTTGTGTTGTTGTTGTTGTTTTTTATCAATATCAGCCGATATTTAACGTTGGTATTTCGTTTTTGCCTAAGGTTTAGATTAAGGCTGTCAATGTAGCATGTTATTTTCTCCTATAACTAATTAATTAACACATTAAAAGTAGCACATTTAACGCATTCATTGGTGACGAACATGATGCAACTCCCTGCATGGTGAAGCCTATAAAATGTGGTTAGTATGTCCCTAAAATTCAAGATATCAGGGCAAAAATGCCCTTGCATGAGATTCTATGTTGAATCAAATTAAATATTTATCTTTATTGTAATATCTATTTGATGCTTTTCTCATTTAACACAATAATGACTTTAAATTTTGATTTGGGGGTAATTTCTCAGCCACAAATTTGATGTGCGATTAATTTAATGAATGAATTGCCACACCATGTGATTTAATCAGACAGCTGTTTTAGTATTAATTTAAAAGCTGCAGTATATCTCCATCTTTCACTATTACAGTTTTTAGTGCTTTAATAATAATAATAAATAACTTTTTAAAATAACACTGCTATCAAAAATAACATTAATTTCTGCAATTAATATTGCCAATGAATGCAGCAAAATAATCTAAAAAAATGATTTTTTTTTATTATTCTTACAAAGCTGTAAATGTTTATAAAATATATTTTCTATTACATTACATTTGTATATATTGATATCATGTACTGTAACATTTCACTTTTCCTTAACGTCATCAGCTTTTTGGTATCAGTCAGATTTCCTGTGCATTTTCTACTGCATACTTCAAATGTCTGTCATTAAGCCAAATGTGATGTTGTTATTTAGATCGCTAGGTTTAAAAAAATGTCAACAGTTTAACTAACTTTAACTCACTTTTATAGAAAGATTTTCTTCAGACTGTTTCTCTTACGGGAGTCGTTGACCTAAAAGATAAAACTAACCATAAAAGGGCCGCAGTGAGACATTTTACTTTTGACATTTTCAGTCTTCGTTCCTGTCTGCTCTGCATAAACCGGTTTTATTAGTCGTTATTTTATCCCTTGGATACAGAAGGGCTTGTTTGTGTCATGGTCTTCACCGGAATTTGAAGCTATAAACATGTTGGACAGCTGTGGAACAGGAGCTGCAGATAGAGACCAACAATGCTCAGGGATTTAAAGGACCAGCTTCTTTAAGGAAAGAAGAATTTCTGGTGAAATGATTCACATTCACTCTTGCACCATGTCTACACCAGACACTAACGGCACAACAAAAGCAAGTAGAACCCATTATAATAAGTACTTCTGTCTACACAGGATGCGGCGCGACGCAACACGACCAATTCCCGACAGTAAACCCCATTCTATTTCTGACATACTTCAAGCACTCATGCAGCTTCTGAGATGAAGAACAAATGCATTTGCAACAGTTGCTTTGTTGCGTCCGGTGTAGACACTGTGTCAGACCTGCTGATGGGTAATATAGGGGAAACCTCTTTTTTTTTTTAGTAGTAGTTCTGTGCAGTACCGTGATACGGTGTGAGGTGTTTCCTCTGCTCCCGGAATTTGGATCATTTTATGAGTGCCCTATCTTTCCACCACATGAGAGGCAAGAGCTGTGTGATTTTATGGGAAATTTATATGGAGTACAGCTACAGAAGCATTCCTAATCCAAACAAAGAAGTGTCCTCCCACACATCCCGAATACTTACAATAACAGCTACTTACTACGAGGTATGTTTTCTGCTGAAAGTACAATTTTCGCCATTAAAACTCAGTATAAAACAACAGTAAGGTCATGTCAAAGATCCCAATTTTTCTTTGGCTTAGTCAGTGTTGATTAAGATCTTCCAGGTTTAATCAACACACAGAATTATTCCTGGCTCCCGATTTGAGCCCATGCAGCTGCGATTGGACATTCCTTTAAAATAGCCCATAAACCCAGACGTATGCTCTCTTCGATTGCTTTAACAAAACGAGAGAGCGAAAAGAGGGAGCTCCACAGCTTTGCTAGTGCTCAGTGTAAATTCCCATGCTGTTGCGTTTCCTGGTCATGGCCGTTGAAAGGCCTTGTTCTAACAAACGAACCATCACACCCAGCTTTGGTTTTGCTCTCTCCGTAATGAAGCGTGCCATATGTGTGTTTCACTTTGATGTCATGTGCATTGACAATAAACAGACGTAAACCCCATGTGGAAAAGTGTCTGCTATTCTGCATGCAAAATCCCATGTTATTATTGGGATTGATTACCTTGGCATTGAAGGAAAAGGGGGAAATGATCCCAGTGTTCATGTGTTGGTGTCTCATCAGACATCTCTGAACAGTTTTATGATTTATTGCATTACAAATCCCTATAATAAGGATTTCATTCTTTTGAGTTCTACGGGTTTCAGATAAATATTTACATACCAGCTAATTTAGTCAGTTATACAATTGTGAAATGTCATTTCGCATGAGATGTTTATCAAATATTATACGTTATTCTGTACATGTTTGTGTGCAGGGTACCAGGGAGACCCTAAGCCATCACTGCGGCATTCTGGGAGATGCTATGCACAAGGAAAACGACTTCGCTCTCATCATAGATGGAAAGACGCTGAAGTACGCCCTCACTTTTGGGGCACGCCAGTATTTCCTGGATTTGGCTCTTTCCTGCAAGGCTGTGATATGTTGCAGGTACGTCACTGGAACTGAAGAATTTGACAAATCAGCAACAACTTACAATAACAGTAACATAAATGCTTACAGAGTATATCAACAAATATTAATGATCCATTGAGCCAGGGGTTTTCAAAAGGAGGGTCAAAATGGGGTTCATGAAAAATGTGTGTGAAAAAAATGAAGTGCGATACTAATATTACAAATACATTTGAATTGAGATATTTCTCTTATAGTTTAATATGGGGGGGGGGCATATAACTTGTTAATTGAAAGTAAGTGTACAGAAATTTAAATTATAATGAATATTTCGTTTTCTTCTGGCTTAAATACAGTTACAGATATAAGTTAATTTAATGTTGGTCCAAAAACAGTATTTTTTTAAATATAATGCTTAATGTTTTTCACATCTGAATGGCTCTCTCATTGGTATCAAAAAGTTTGAAGACATTTTTTTCAGTTTAACTACTGCTACAAATGAAAGCAAGTGGTATTTTTTCCAGGTTCCAAGTAGAGGGAAAATTTAAAAATGATGAACATTTTTTTAGAGAGTCCATAGCAGAGTCCAATGACAGTTTTTACTGTAATCAGATGCGGTTTTAAATGTGCTTCCATTGTTGAACCAAAAGTCATGCTTTGTTTAAATTTGTACTGTTTTACAGGTGGGTGTAAATATATTATGTAGGTTAATAACCCTTTTGCCCTCCAGGGAACTGACGGCATCACTGGCCATTTTTCTGCACTTACAAAAACATCAAGTGACTGGCAGACAATTACAGGGAATTGCCGCTGTGCTTTTTAAGGAACAAATTACCTTCCCTTTAGGTCAAAACCTTCCCAATAAACATAATTATACTAGCTCTCAAAGCAGCAATTTACTAATGAGTGTTATTTTTATAATAGTAGATTGTAGTCAGAATGTCTGTCAGATATTCACAAAGTTAAACTCTGTGTTAGCAGACTAGAATGAACCATTCCAAAAAACGCTACACAGAGAAAGAAACATATGAGGAACCAATTGAGCGTGACAAGGAACTGCCAAAAATCAGTGTCAATTTCCAGAAACAACGCACACCACAGGTGCCACAGCCATTATGCAATGCTTGATGTAATCTATCCGCTCTGTTTTTGCTCACACCACACACACATACGAACAGCCACACGGTGTCCTGAGGAGAACGGATTTGTGCCTGTAGATGAATAAACGTTTAACTGACTCCAGAGGTCTCCTGCTATATCGGCAGCAATCTCCGGTTCACTGGAGAGCCTTACATCACTCTACGTTCATTGCTTATAGGATGACCTGTGAACGTTAAACCAGGGTTAAACCCCTAAGGATCTTTTCTAGCCAAAAGCGAGAACTTAATTTCATTTGCTGACATGGATGATGCAGTGCTGTAATATGCTGCTAGCAGTTGTATGGTTTTTTTGTCTGTTTTTTAAGGTCAGGGATTCTGGGCTCAGGTCGGCCATCATCTGAATCACTTATTAGCCCTGTTTGAGCATCTTTTAAGGTGTAGGTTCCTCTATTTCTAAATATTTGAGTCAAGAGTTCCAATACTCAGGAAAACCAGAAATATATATATAAAGATAGAAAAAAAAACCTGTTCTTTTTTTTGTAAAGACTAAAAAAGGTTTGCATTATTCTTTCAAAAGACAACAATGGGAATGTTTCTAAATGGTAACCAGAAGCAATGCTTTCAGGTGCCACTCATTTTATTTTACTATTTGACAAGTGAATTTCCGTGTGAGAGTTTGCAGTCCTCTTTTAACCTCTCTTTTTGAAGAGACAAGTTCATCATATGAAGTTGAGATGTGACCACAGCTGTTGAGGTCACAACACACAGCCAAGAAATCAAATGGTTGTCAACACTAATAATTGGCAACAAGAAGAATTGCCTCAGATCCCTCTGTAAAGGCACCATTGCAAATCCGCAATTATGCTGTAAATCTTTTTTCCTTGTGAAGAGATATAAAATGTCAATTTCAGCCGTAGATAAATGTTAAAACAAATGTTTCAGTAACAGCCCACATCAGAGCAAAGATTACTTATAGTCAATTGCTTTTTTGTGCAGGGTTTCGCCTCTGCAGAAGTCTGAGGTGGTTGAGATGGTGAAGAAACAGGTTAAAGTGATCACTCTGGCCATTGGCGATGGAGCCAATGACGTGGGCATGATCCAAACTGCCCATGTGGGTGTTGGCATCTCTGGAAATGAAGGGCTGCAGGCTGCCAACTCATCAGACTACTCTATTGCGCAGGTGAGAAACCATCAAATTACACATGCCTGCAGGAAGAAAGATTAAGAGTGAGTAAATTAAATGGAGTTTGTTCAAAATTTACATGATGAAATTGAAATAGCTGAAAAGAAAATTGCTAATATAATGCTTCTGAAACTGAAGCTAGTATCAGTTCCCTTTGTAAACTAATACTTCGGTCTCATGTCACTATGGTGCGACTCCCAGAAAATGAATCTGGTTCTAGATTATGTCTCTAGGTTGAAAGGTTAAAACCTGTGGCTCATAGATTCTGCAGTCTGAGATGGCAAAACGGGTCGGTCAGGTCAGTTTACATAGCTGGGGTGTTCTCTTACTCAAACCCCTGCTGACGGTGAAATGAGACCTGTCCTTCTCCTGTAAACTTAATTAAAAAGATGTTTTGTAATTCACAGATTTTGATACAGCATAATCTTCATTGTGTGTTTAGCAAAAGAAGAGCTCAAGTGTCGCGGATCGCTGTCAACATTGCTCTCTATCTCATTCCCTCTTTTCACATTGCTTTGTGCAGTTCGTTGAAACATCCCTCCTCACACTTTTTTTTCCATACTGCCCCGAGCCGTCCGTTCCCTGGCCTCATGCATCGGATTACTCAAGAACGCATCTTGTCTTTTCTTAAGTGCCCTCATCGTATTGTAGGTAGAGGCGGGTGGAGTTGGTGGGGAATGCGGGCAGGTTCATAGAAAGTCGCCTGAACTGCCTTCCAGCAAAATGGCTCGAATGATATGTGCTGTATCAGACGTCAAACTTTTATATACACTACAGCTAGTATGCATGCATCAGTCCAGTGTTGATTTGCACCGTAATACTTTACTTGATGCTGCTTCTCATAAATTTAAAGTTTAAAGAAATTAAGTCATAATCAACCCCTTTAAAAAAAAATCTAAATTGTTTCATATGTCAGAAATTACAGGGTGAAAAAGCCCTTGAGTACACCGATCAGGCATAGCGTTATGAGCTGAATTGAATAACATTGATTATCTCTTGATCACGGCACCTGTGAAGGCTGGCCCGTGTGGTCCGATCAAACAGACGAGCTGTACCGTAGCTCAAATTGCTCAAGAAGTTAATGCTGGTTCTGATAGAAAGGTGTCAGCATACACTGTCTTTTGCAGTTTGTTGCGTTTGGGGCTGCATAGCCGCAGACCAGTCAGGGTGCCCATGCTGACCCCTGTCCACCGCTGAAAGCGTCAACAGAGCAATGGAAGAAAGTGGCCTGGTCTGATGAATCACATTTTCTGTTACATCACGTGGATGACCGGGTGCATGTGCAACGCTTACTTGGGGAACACATGGCACCAGGATGCACTGCCGGAGGAGGGAAACCTAATGATGTTATGCCTGGTGTGTGTGTGTGTGTCTCAGACCAGAGCTCTCACAGACTACTGCTGTTTTATTTTTTATTCTTTAGTTTTGTTTGGGATGTGCTTTGAAGATGTGATTATTGTTTATGTGATGTATAAATCAGTATGCTGAAACACTGCTGTTCTTCATCCTGCGCTTCAGCCCCACATCCAAAGATCAGCAGAATTTTAGACTCCACTGTAGTCTGTCTGTCATCAACTCGCTCTCCTCACATCCAGAGGTCAAACAACCCCTGTGCCCCACGAAGGCACTCCAAACCCCTTACATCCCATCCTGCTGTTCCTGCCTTCGTAGGAGTGACCCAGCTGTTTGTTTTACAGGAATGATGTTTATAACACTGTCACATTCAGGGTGCTCTTGAGGAAATAAAACATGGCATCCCTAGATCATCGATAGTGCCTTTGATCATGTTTACTTTTAACACATTACATGTTTACACTGTCATGGAGGGTCATGTAAGCCACTAATCTTGAGCACCTGTACAAGTTCAGCTGGTTGCCTATCGCATTTATTTCTGCAATAGGTTATAGTGAGTGTTTTACATGCACAAGCAGAAATTGGTTACACTTTGCAACTGATAACATGTAAGGTCATGGCAATTGTGTTCTTTTTTTTTAGTTTCATTTCATAATTTCACATGTGTATAGATCCAGATTTTACTCTACATGTAAACATTTTTATCAGCATTATAGGGGCTTATTTAGTGAGCAAAGCTGGTTTCTCTGGTTTTGATCTATCTGTTTAGATCAAAACCAGAGAAAAACACAATTTAAATTAATTATAAGCAGATTGTTTTGCATGTAAACTCAAGCAGTATACACTCTCTCCACCTAAGCTTTGGTGCTGAGGCTGTTTTTGGCATGGAGTGTGCTAAACTCAGCAGAAATGCTCTGTAAATATATTTATCAACACAATCTTATATAATATAAGCGTTTATGAAGCAACATTATAAACTGGAGTGGACTACTCATCGACTGTTTGAAAAAAGACATCTGTCTGGCTTGATGAAAGTTAAACACACAGTGACAGCAACACAAACAGCACTTTATATTCAGTAAATCTGACAGAATCCAGATGATTTTAAGCAATTGTTATCTACAGTTTGGGTGTTGGGTTCCGTTCTGAGTAGATAGTACGTACCATTTGAATGTAAATTTGTTTCTTAGATTTCATGCCAAGCAGATTTATAATAATTCTCAATGACCAGCTGATCAGCCTGATAAACTTTGTATAATATAAGGCAGTTATTCAAAAATACTTGGTAAAGCTGCAAAAGCTTCTCTCTTTTCCTCTGCTTTTCAACAACTAACAAAGTCTTACAAGACAGATTGTAGCTGGAATTCTCAGGGATATGGGTGAGAGAGTGTTGGACATGTCCCTGCAACTACAGGCTTCCTGTTGCCCAGCATGGATAAGATTGTCTCTGTATTTTCGAATCCAAAAGTGCTTTCTTTGTTGGCCAGGGAACTGCAGATCTTGTGTAAACGATAGGCCTTAATGAACTTATCTCTGTCCTCCCTTCTCTCTCACAGTTCAAGTACTTGAAGAATCTTCTGCTGGTTCACGGTGCTTGGAATTACAACCGCGTTGCCAAGTGCATCCTGTATTGCTTCTACAAGAACATTGTGCTGTACATTATTGAGGTAAGAAAAACAAGTGCATGCAATATAAGTTGAATTTCACCCAAAAATTAAAGTTGTCATCTACTTCACTCTCATGTTGTTTCAGACTCATGCAACATCCAAAATGGGTGACTAAGCACCAAGCCTGTTATTGCATTAACCTTTAATGCCTTTTTCAAGGAGATTGAATGACCACTCTTTGATGAAATTAACTGGCATTGCATGCATGTCGGTGGTGGAGAGTCTATGTCTTGCCGTAGGAATGCGGGGTCTGTCGATGTGAAGCCCACAGGCCATCCATCTGTGATGGTATTTGACAGTTTCCAGGCCTGGTGCTGATAGCCAGTTCAGAGACCTGACCTGACAAGTTAAAGGGCTGCTATCAGCACCAGCTTTATCATGAGGGGCGTTTGGCTGTTTTGATCTACAACACACTTGGTTTAGGAGACATTACACCTTGAGGAAAAGCTTTAGGTTTCCTCAAACTGAAAGAAGAGTTAGTAGTATACTACATGAAATGGACCTTTGGTCATGCTTGCCTTGTGCTAGTATTCATTTCTGCATTATAGTGAGGCAAAAAATATATATACAAGTATGTGTCCAGATTTAAAGGTCATATTGTTACACAGTTCGTTGTTCAGGGAAGAAGGTGGCGGGAACCGGCGAACATTTAAAGACTTTAATACAATAAATAAACAAAACTAAAGTAAACCGTGGCAAGCCCCTCACGGACAGCTGCCGCGCACACACACATTACATTATGTTTTGTTAACATTTTGTTAAGTCCAGGCCTGGTCCTCTCTGGTCCTTCACTGGTTTCGCTCGTCTTTTATATGCTCCGAACTCCCTCGCTCATTCTTCAATCACGCACCGATCTCCTCTCGCTCGTCTACCTCGCCACACATATGTTGTATTTTCCAATGTGGTTTTGGCTTATGAGTTTGAAAATCATAAATGCAATATGATTTTGTTTGGAATAAGTTTCTAATATTTCTCTCTTCACTTCTGGACAAAAACAAGAGGCCTTCTAATCTCTAATGCAACCAAGTAAAGAGTAAAGCATTCATGTCAGCTGCGCAGTCGATGCTTTGTCCATGTATATTATCATTCTTGCATTAAATGTTCCCTCTGTAGGCAACTCGCTAAGATTTGAAACAGACCAACACCAGTATTCATGAGCTGCAATACCAGCAGAAACATGAGCACTTCAAAAATCCATCTTTTTTCCCCTCGGCCCTTTTGCTCTTGTGTGCCACTTGACCCGTGGACCCTTTTCCCTTCATCTTGATTTTGTTTTATGTGCTGTGGTAAATCTCTGAAAAGCCTCTTAGATTTCTCTCTTGGCATCCAGTGCTGATGTAGATTGTGAGAACAGGAATGAGGAGATGAATCAGGATTTTAGATGACCATTGTTTTCTTCTGCACTCAGTGAATGATACAGCATGGTAGGGTTTGTGAGTTAGGTCGGCCCATTTCATGGCTTTTCCTGTTTACACGCTTCTGCGCTGCTTAGATGTGGGAAGCTGCTGTGGTCTTTGTTCATAAACGCAGTGAAGTCATGAAGAGTTTTTTTTTCATTTATTTTAAAATTCAGTGGATTTAATTCATGGGAATCTCAGAGCTCCGTAGCTGTAAGCAATTATCGCTGAGTGAATATGATATTTTAAACATTTTCGGTACATGTCCTGCGGGGTGACTTTTATGTACTTTTTCTTTTGGGTTTTGCCATGGGGTTGGTGTATTTTGTTCCACAATGAAAGTTCCCCTTGAACACAAACATCTCTGACTGTGATCGCATTTCACACTTGCTCATCAATCAAGAAACAAGCATCTCGTTCCTTCTCTTTTTTTTTAATTTGCATCAGAGGTGGCACAGAAACAACTGCGTCCAACCGGCCTTACCCGAAACACACCCTCCTAATTCTTATAGCATTTTTTCCTTTCTGTCCTTTTCACTTTAAGCTCTGCTTTTAAATGTCCAAGAGAACTGAAAAGCACCCAGCGCACCCCAGCTCCTGGAGGTGAATGTATCTCCTCCTCATCCAATCTTTTGTTATGAGCAGAAAATGCACTCCCCCTCTCCATAAGGGGCTTTTCGAATATAATAGTCCAAAGCTTTACCGTTTCCTTGCTTCACCAAAAACACCTCTGTTTTGTAAGGTCCTGACATTCAAGACACTTGCTTCCCAAGGGTTGGTTAAAGTGATACATTTGTCATCCAAATAGGTTTACCTTTAAGGCCGTGAAGGCTTTTCTTCATCTAATTTTTCCAGATTTGAACCTTAAGGAAGTGAAATAAGGATGTTAGAGGCCATTTTAGCCTTTTAAATGTGTGGTTAAATGTGAGCATCTTTTATGACCATCCAGTGTTGAAGTCCTACTAAATACTATAGTACTTTATGTTGTCTATCCACTGAATTCAAAACAAATAGAGGCTCAACCTATTGAGATCCCAACCAAGGCATCATAGCTGCACAAAATATTTGTAAAAATGTAACCAGAAATTTCTTAAAGCTACACTGTGTGATATTTTCCCCCATCTAGAGGTGAAAAGGTATATGACCATCCAGTAAATATTGGTTTCTGTTCCTCTCAATTTCGATTTCGTTTGAACTCCTACGGTGGCCGATTTACATGGCTTCCAGTTCGACCTCGTCCATGAGTGTTCCTTCAGGTGATGAGGTTACTTTAGAAAACTATTATAATTTGCAGTTATTTAATTTGTCAGTTAACATGTAGGTTATGACATCTATGTAAAATGAATAATAGTTTTACGTTTTCGTTATTTTTTACCATTTCATTGCTAACATCAGCGATCAGGTTCAGACATGCAAGCTAATCTTAGTAAAGTAACTTTTATCGGTGCTATTGTTATTCTGTATATTGTACGACATCACTAGCGTAAGGCAAAGTTTACATTGTAGGCTATATCAGTCTCAAGCATTCCCCCTCTTCACATTCGACACAGTGCCATCAAGTGTTAAAACGTGAAAGGCGAAGCTTGAATTTACGGGTATGTCCCTCTTTGGTTCATGTACTTTCAAGATGGAGGGGCAACATGGCGACGCGCATTCGAACCCTTCACCCGTATGTATTTTCAATGGCATATTATAAACTTATGAAAATACTTTATTACTTGAAAGAAGTAAATATACATTAATGAGCACATATATTTTTGAAAGAACTAATTGTTTTTAGCTAAGAATAAACTAAAAAAGTTACACAGTGTAGCTTTAAGCACCAAATCAGCATATTTAGAATGATTTCTGAAGGATCATGTGACACTGAAGACTGCATTAATTTCAAAATAGTAGTGTTTTTACTGTATTTTAGTTTAAATAAATTCACCCTTGATGAGCATGAGACATTTTTCAAAAACATAAAATAATAATAATAAAATTACAACAGTAGTGTATCTGGTGCGCAGAGCTGCTGCTTATGAATAGTGTTCAGTCAGTTCAAATCAGTTACTTTGTTTCATTTCAGTTAGTGTTCTCACTAGGTTTTGGGACTGAGCTCTTGACTGGTTTGTATTGTTCAAGATTCCAAGTTTTTTCCCAGATGCAACCACACCATAGCACATGATCTTCCTTACAATGACAGACAAATAAGTTTGGGTTAACTTAAACATTTGTCATGCTGGTTTGTTTAGTCCCTGGTTTGTGGTCTTGCATTCTTTCGCAATGAGCAAAAATTTACCGGGGGAAAAAAATATTTTAGAAAATTAGTTGGATTAGCTGCTTTGAGACATGCAAAAAGCCCCTCTTACAACCAAATTGCTGTGCTTGCTGTCATTATCCTGCTGGGCTCTTGAGAGCATGATTGACAGCTCTTCAGCAGGCACCGGCAGGGCTGACGGACAAGTAGCATTTCTGAGGTAATTACAAGAGCCTCATTCAGGCAGAGCAGCAGGCTTAGAGAAAGACTGCAGACCTGAGAGGAGGCAGTCTCACTGGTGCCATCATTATAAAACACTCAGCTGGTTCTTTCGATTCTTCTGGCACTCACACTTGCAATTCAATTGGCCTTGCTTATTGTCTTACCCGCATTCTTACCCGCATAGTTTGGGGTTAGTAATTTCCACAGCTATTACTCCAGATTTCAGTTTTACATGATCCTTTTGAAATCATTCTAATATGCTGATTTGGTGTTCTTAGTAATGTTGAAAACAGGTGTTCTGCTTCATATTTTTGTGGAAAACTATAACTTTTTAAATAAACTTATACCTTTTAAATAGAAAGTTCAAAAGAACAGCATTTATTTGAAATAATGTTTTTGATTGGTAGTGGTACGTTAAAAACACAATATATAGACCTTATGTATCCCCACCCTTTTTCAGCACTGCGCTCATTGTGTTCTGTCTTCTGGTTTGTATTTCCACTGCATGAAGGTATAAGATCTTACGGATTTATGAATGAACCACTCAATGCTTATGATAACTTTTGTTAACTCTGCCATAAGTAAATCACTTCACCAGCGAATTACTCTTCGACAGCGCCGGCACATTCAGTGGCTTTGATATTGCCATTTCATTCTGCCTTTAACAGTCTTTTAAAAAGATTTTTTGTTATTGATTTTATTTGAATGACAGCCCTCATTTTTTACACCGAGAATATCTTAATCTTTACCTACATTTACTTAAAAAGTAAATATAAAGTGTTTTCCAAACAATTATTTAACAATCTTCTTTTTTCCCCTCAAAATAGTTATTTGATTTTGTTGTTATTCTTATAATAGTTATTATTCTTTTATAATATCCCATATTTTTCTTGCACCGTATAAATGAATTTTTTTCTGCTTGAAAATATGTAGGTATCTTATATATTTTATGAAGCTTTGTTTTGAATAATTGGAGGTGGTTTCTAGCCTGATGGTCTACCACCTAGTGGGGATCTGGGTGAGAGACCAGGTCATCTTGATCACGCATCCCACTGGAAAAATGAGCTAATGCCAGTTTAAAGTGGTCAAGATGAGATTTTTTTACAGTGCAGTAGCTTGTTTATTGCTGGTCTAAGGTCAGCCCGATTCGCACCAGCTGGACCAGCTGCCGTGTTCCAGAGCACAGCTAATCTAGTTTTAGCTGGATTTTCAAGTAGAGACATGGAAAAGGAGCAAAGGAGTGCTGTCTTTCTCTTATTCTCTTTCTCTCTGGGTCCTTCCCGCCCAACCTTGTACAGAGGACGGGGTTGGAATCACTGATTTTCTTTAAATTCCCTGAAAAATACGGCAAGAGCCCCTCTGGACGAGTCTCATGGGGACACACAATCTCGCTCTCTCACACACACCCCTCGCTTTTTCAGATTGTGCAGCGGAGGGTAGAGGGCAGTCACACCTCCACGCCAAACTGCTCTGAATGAGCCAGAGGAGGAGAAGAAAGAGAGAGCTCTCCACACTATGTCCTAGCTCCCTAATGAGCAAATCAATGAATCCATCTCATTGAAGGAAGTGGGAGAGAGGGGCACTCACAGGACCCAGAGGACCAGGCCAAAACGCTCTCTCATATGCATGTACTGCTGCTCATGAATAGAGGCTTTATTTTGACTTAGCACAACAATATCCTACTGCCCGTAGCCCCTCAATGAGGCAGACTCGCATTAATTCAGCTCTCTGACCCACCTGTTTGACTACCAGCATGCCGTTGGCCACAACTATGTGGTGTTTCCTGTGGCTTTTGATAAAATTGTATGTGAGGGATTTCTCAAGTCCAGAATTTGCTTGCGGGGAGGAAAACAACAACGCGTGATGTGATATTGGTAATTTATTCATGTTGCTGTGTGCGAAAGGAGATTTCAGAAGCAGCAAATCTCTTTTAAAAACAATATCACGGTAGAATGCACCTGATGGAAAGGAAAATGGGAGTTGGAACGGGTGGGCGTGGACGTGGGGGGGGGTCGCATCGGGGGAGTGCGGCCAATCCTCCTCTCTTCCTCTCTTCCTCTCTTTCTCTTTCTTTACGATGTGGCCGGAGGGGAGGGGTGACAGACATTTGTTTTGGGAACATTTTCACGCATTGGCTCACTCAGCGGGTGCTGCAATCGGAGGGTTCTGTCAAAACCCCAAAAATTTGTAGCAATTCACGCTTTCATAATGGAGTTAAATGAAGCGAGGAAATTTCCGCCTGGCCATGGCACTGCACAGTAATCCTGGGGTCTGCTCAACAGTCGGCCCTCTCACACAAACACACTGAAGGTTGGTTGGTCCACACAGAGATTTTCACAATAACTGTGGTCCAAAATATAGGAGAGTTGAGAGCAAAAGTTGAACTGTGCTGCTCAAGATCCGAGCTTTGACTTATTTCTTATTAATTGAAATGGCTAGGAAATGTACTCACCATTATGCCATTCCAAACCTGCATGGTTTTTCTTTCTTCCGTAGACCAAAAAAAGAGATGTTTGGTAGTATGTTCAGACTGCTCTTTTTCATGCAAAAAAATTGAATGGTGCCCAGGGGCTATCAAGATCCAAAAAAGATCTACATTACATTTACATTTAGTCATTTAGCAGACGCTTTTATCCAAAGCGACTTACAAAGGAGAGTAATAGAAGCAGCCAAGAACAGTCAAGGGCAACAATATGCAAGCGCTGTAACAAGTCTCACGTAATCTAGCACAAAACACATTGGACAGTTTTTTTTTTTTTTTTTTTTTTTTTTAATAACAAACAGAAACGAATAGAGGGATAAGTGCTATTCATTATTGGTCAAGTGCTGCTGGAAAAGAAGTGTCTTGAGATGTTTTTTGAAAATGGCTACAGACTCTGCTGCTCGAACTGAGACAGGCAGGTCATTCCACCAGGTGGGAACGGTCCAGGAAAAGGTCCTAGTGAGGGATTTCATGCCTCTTTGGGATGGCACCACTAAGCGTCGTTCACTTGCAGAACGCAAGCTTCTGGAAGGTGTGTAAGTCTTAACAAGCGAGTTTAGGTATACTGGTGCAGAGCCTGCGGTTGCTTTGTAGGCGAGCACCAGAGCCTTGAACTTGATTCGCGCGGCTATCGGCAGCCAGTGCAGACTGATGAAGAGCGGCGTGACATGAGCTCTCTTCGGTTCATTGAAGACCACTCTTGCCGCTGCATTCTGGATCAGCTGCAAGGGTTTAACAGTGGATGCTGGAAGGCCCGCTAGAAGAGAATTACAGTAGTCCAGTCTGGAGAGTACAAGAGCTTGGACCAGGAGTTGAGTGGCCTGCTCTGATAGGAAGGGTCTAATCTTCCTAATGTTGTATAACGCAAATCTGCAGGACCGGGTTGTTGCAGTAATGTGGTCAGTGAATTTTAGCTGATCATCAATCACAACTCCAAGGTTCCTGGCTGTCCCGGACGGAGTTATGGTTGATGAACCGAGCTGAATGGAGAGAGTATGTTGAAGTGCTGGGTTGGCTGAGACCACAAGCAGTTCTGTCTTTGCCAGATTGAGTTGAAGGTGTTGTTCCTTCATCCAGGCAGAAATGTCTGTCAGGCAGGCAGCGATCCGAACCCCAACTGTAGGATCATCTGGTTGAAATGAGAGGTAGAGTTGAGTGTCATCAGCATAGCAGAGATAGGAAAAGCCATGTTTCTGGATGACAGATCCTAGAGATGACATGTAGATGGAGAAGAGAAGTGGTCCAAGCACTGAGCCCTGAGGAACTCCAGTAGCTATATGATGTGACTTAGACACTTCACCTCTCCATGACACCCTGAAGGATCTACCTGAGAGGTAAGACTTGAACCACTGGAGAGCAGTTCCTGAGACGCCCATCTTCATGAGAGTTGACAGGAGGATTTGGTGGTTAACTGTGTAGTTTGTGTAAGCATAAGATTTTTTTTTATTATTAGTATTATACAATTTTACTGAACCCAAACTTTTAAACAATATTGTAAAATGGTGATTTAAATGACATAATTAAAATTTTTGGAGAACGGTATCTGATATCCAGTGATCCTTTGTTCTTCCATATCTGATTTGTCTTAATTTTTCCATTCTGACACCACATTTTTGATTATGACTGCTTTTATCCACTCTGAATTGGTGTCTTTATAACAGCTGCTGTGTGATATTATCGCATTCTCCAGTTTCTAGATGGCTATGACAGAGTTATGTGCCAGACTAGTTAAACTAATAGAGGTATTAAGTGATGAACTCCATCTCCATGGCATATGGTTTAGATACACATTTTTCTCTCTTCTCCTTTTCATTTGTGGTCTTCACCCTGGTCTCCGCCCTCAAGCCCTATAACTCGCATCTTTCCTTTCTTTAAATTGTTAAATGTAGTCCTTTTGCACTGGTCAGTAAACTCGTTTTGTGTGATAGAAAGTCTGATCTGGGATCAGTTGTTTCTGCAATGAGACACCGGGGGTTGATCAAGGTGGGAAATGGAGTGTCTGATTTATGAGCCGTTTGATCCCCTCTGGCTGAAGTCATGGGAACTCTTGAAGTCTCTCTCTCTTTCTTTCTCTCTCTCTCTCTTTCTTACCTCCAGCACTAACGCCCAGGATTGTCCGCTGAGTAATGATGTGTTAAATCTAGGTTGTGGCTTCGCATGACAAGATAGTAGAGCTTCTCTGTTTATATGTTTTGAAAATCTTAGTGGTATGTTTGCTATAGCAGGAGCTTAACTGTTTTTACATGCATCATCTCACAGCTGTTCTTATTGAAGTTGACTATAAATCTTTTTCTTTTTATCTATTTATAATTCTATTTATTTTATAAATATTCATTCTATATTTGTTTGTTTGCTTACTTATTAAAAGTATTAAAAAGAATAAAACATATATTATATTATAAAATATAGTACGATAGTATTGTTTTCAATAGTGGTCTCCAACTTTTGGTCCCCACTGTATATATGAAAAAGTGACCCAAAACTGGCTTATTTATCCTGCAAGACTGGATCTTGGAACAAACCATTTGCAGTGATCTAGTGTATGAGACTGTAGAAAGGACTGATGGGGTCAGTTCACTGCCGGTTTCATGAGAGATCGCTCTCTTGGGTAATTTCGAGCACTGTGAGGCCCCACAGAAAACAACAGCCATCGATCAACCTAAATTAAAATCCGCTAGGAGCCAGAGTTAAGCGCACACAAAGTGGGAATATATGATTAATGATGGTATATATTTACCTTTTAGTCACACATTTATGTAGTAATGATTATCATATGGCCTGTCATTGCCCTTTTAAAATGTTACCATTTCCTTTAGGACGACTTGAGAAGCATATAGTTACCACTCTTTTTTTTATTACATGTACTAAAAGTACTTTTTTATTTTTTAAATGTATTTATATGTTTGTGACTCATGCTGACAAAATAATTTCGAGCTGCAGGCAAAACAAGGGAAAACTCAAAATCTGCATTTTTCACAAAAATTTGTTTATTAAAGGGACAGTTAAAAAATAAAAATTCGATGTTTATCTGCTTATCCCCCAGGGCATCCAAGAAATAGGTGACCGTTTCTTCAGTAGAACACAAATGACGATTCAGCGTGCGATCACTTCCGGTAAGTGAGGTCAGTGTACACGATATGGCGTAGTTTACGCAAGGACCGGAAGTAATCTCGCGTATCTCTATGCCGTGTACATTGACCTTACTTACCGGAAGTGATTGTGCTGAAGGCTGTTGGACATAGTGTTGTATTTGAGGTAAAAAAATTGATAAATACTATTTGGTTTCTCACACAAACCGATCGTTTCTTGAGACATCAATGCGTCGTCACGAACCGCAGAGTTTAATATGGATTTGTATGTGCACATTGTATGTGAACTCTCTTAGTTCTCATACTCTCATCTGTTACCATTCACATGCATTATATGACATTATAAAATCTTAATTTGTGTTCTACTGAAGAAACAGTCACCTATATCTTGAATGCCCTGGGGGTAAGCAGATAAACAACATATATTCATTTTTGGGTGAACTATCCCTTTAAGCCCTCATCTTTTATATAAATAAAGCTCTTTATTTGTGTGTTTTCTGAAAGGAGTAGCTTTCCCTTGTCCATGACTGACAGATACGATGCGTGTGCACAAAGACGCCTCTCACAGCACGCGATCCTCATATACACACATACACACTTACAGTACTTACAAAATATCTGTCATGCCGAGTATCCACGCAAACATTATCTGTCATGTCTTATTTGAAAGTTTGGTTAACTGTAGGGGAAAAAACATCTGATGTGTAGCATTACCGGTATTTTATATCGGTGCATTACAGTAGATCTTAATAATACAGGATGTCTGTTTCATTCATGTTAGTCAGACAATTTTTCCTATAGATATTTGACTTTGTGTATGTCACATGTGGTGTTATTACCAGAGATTTTAAGGTTTGGATGCTAGGTGATTTATGTTTTGAAACCTTCAGAAAACTTTAACACTTGTGAAAATAACTCATTTTTGAAAATTTGCTCATTGTGACTCATTTTGCCAGGACAGGTCACATTTATAAATATAAATGTATTATTATTAAATATGTCATTCTTATTAAAAAAAAAAAAAAACTTCTGCGTGTGTGTTATAATGTGTTTTATCCAAGAGTAAAACCATAAATCCTGTTTTAAATATTGACATGGATAATTTACCATTGTGTCATTTTTGTCTTTCAGATCTGGTTTGCTTTTGTGAACGGCTTCTCTGGTCAGATTCTCTTCGAGCGCTGGTGCATCGGCCTGTACAACGTGGTAAGAGAGCATGCATGTATTTCCGTTCACAGATCTGTGTGGGGGTGTGTGTGTGACTTACTCTCCCCTTCTTCATTACTGTGAGAGGGAATGTGTTAAAACGCCTCCCGTTGCGCCCAGGCAAGAAACTCATTAGCCGCGGCACCCCAGACGGCTCCTTTACTGCGGCCCGTGTCAGCGCCATCCTGAAAAATCTCCCTCTTATTTATGACCGCTTGTCAAGTCCATATTCCCTCCGTGCGCAGAACTATGTCCTGAATGTGCTGCAACAACAGACGCTCATGCCCTAAAGAACTGCGTTAAACAGGTCAGCGGTGGATGATAAAGGAACAGGTTGAATCCAGACACATTTAAATACACACACATGGCCGTTTGGGTGGAGTCCACTGAACTGGGCTGCCTTAGGGTTTGGTGATAGGAATTGATGCTGTTAATTAACATGTTTTCAACAGGAAGGGAAGTTATTCAGGAAAAAAAACGCTTCGGGTGGAGTACGTTTTTCCATCTTGCATAAACAATCGAAGATACGCAGCAGGAAAACTGAGTAAGCCAATCCGAATCGCTGATTGTCCCGAGAAATTATTTCTTTACGCCTGAACAAAGAACAAAATTTGAACACGGCTTCCCATCAGCCCCATGTAATGGATCATTGGTGATGTGAGGCCCGTAACAACTCGGCCCGGTGCATTCTCTCTTTATCTGAGAGAGGAGGAATTCCATCACGTCAGAGGGGGTCTGTTTGATGCAACAGGCTGAAACCACCCCTGAATGGAGAAGCCCAGCAGACCATGTCAACCACAGCCAGGCAGCTCCAGCTGGGCCAATGAGAGACACTTACAGCTGACCCCGCAACCCTCTCTGGACCATAATACCACCTCTCTTGCTTTCAACAGCTGCTGCGCGCAGAAACGTTAGAGCACTGCAGAAAAATGAATCCATCCAGGAGATCTGCTAACAGGCTGCAGGCACAGTGGCAGATGTTCGTTCAGAATCATTTTTGCACATGGAAGGGAGAGCGCAAATATGATAAATGCCAGAAAGTAACATGCTCGTTGAGCTGCACCAAGCAAGCAAACGAAAAAGACAGACAAGGGAAAAATGTCTCGAGCTCATGCTGGGAAATAGGCCTTTTAGACTGCTATGAATTTGTAGGTGTTTTTTTTTGGAATTCATTCATTCATTCGCTCATTCATTGATTCATTTGGTTTTTTCGTTCATTCATTTGCTTTTCGTTCATTCATTTGGTTTACTTTCATTCGTTTATTCATTCATTCACTTAATTTGGTTTTCGTGCATTCCTCTTGGTTTTCTTTCATTTGTTTTTCTTTCAGTAGTTAATTTCATTCATTTAAGGTGTTTTATGCATTAAATCACTTTTCATTCATTCCGTCTTACCTTCCTACTTTCATTTATTCATTCATTCATATTATCATTTAATAAGTCATTTCTATAATGAAAACTTTTAGACTAATATCCCAAGATATCCTAAAAAAAAGAATGCATTGCAGGCGGACTCAAATATCTGAAACTATTAGTGAAAGTGCTTCAGTTTAAAAATGTTCTAATTTAGTAAAATTTATTTTTATTATAAATGATATTACGTGCATAATTAAACATTCAGTTTAATTTTCTTTAATTGTCAGATTTTTTTAATGTGATTTTTGGACCACACTGTATTTCTTATATTTTCTGTGATTTGTATATTTATTAGATCTTCACGGCTTTGCCTCCTCTGACTCTGGGAATCTTCGAGCGTTCCTGCAGGAAAGAGAACATGCTCAAATACCCTGAACTCTACAAAACTTCCCAGAATGCAATGGGCTTTAACACCAAGGTAAATACACTCAAGCGAAAAGCATGCTGTATTAATCTAAGTTTAGCTGAATCTCCATGAGCGTTTGTGCTGACGAGATTAACAGCGCATTGATCGGGGATGATGTAAATACCAGAAACACATTTATAATTGTAATGTATTAAAGATTCATAAAACATAATGCATGAGAGAATGAATCTCTAGTAAATAAATGTTTAACTAATAAACTAGTGATTCAGTGGATTTCCATTGATGATGATGATGATGACAGGTCACGCTGCGTATACTTTGCTGACCTATGTTTGGTGAACAGTTTGGCACCCAGGCTAAAAACCCCACTGAGCAAACAGATCCTGTTACGACTCTCCACACCGTAAAGAGCAGGCAAACAGCAGAACCTTGTTGGTTTATCCGTCCATTAAACTCTCCCTCTCTGTCAGCCTTTCTGCTTATCTGAGATGTCTTTGAGAGTTCATTTCCCTTTTTAGATGGTCATAAACTCTTTCAAGCCAGTACGATTGTGAAGCTTCCACAGTATCTATTATGTTTACATATGAGGACACTCCTGATTTAGTCTTACAAAAATGATGAACTCAGATTCCATAATATGTGAATGTAAATGAAAATGAATGCCAAATCTCACATTTCTACTTATTTACATTTACTAGATCTGTAAAGCATCATTTAAATGAATAATGTTTGCTGATGTTAGTTATGAAAGTTATAATCAAGTCTTCTATAATCTTAAAGACATTCACCCATTTTAGATGTTATGGTGCTAGATGTGTCCTAGCAAAATTATAATGGATGCTATTTTTGCAAATCCTTCTACATTCTTCCCTTTTTTTAGATGCCTTATTGTGTCTTTATAGGACAAGTATATTTCCATCGTCTCTAGGTGTCTATGACTGCTGGCTTTGCATCTCTCTGTGTTAATAAAGCTGTCTAGTCTCCAGCCCCAGCGTGTCTGTGCTGGTGTCACCTCACAGCCCTGCTCCACAGGCGTGGAGACCCATTTACCACCACACTGACACGGATTACACACAACACAACCCCTGGGGTCAGGAGGGAGAGAGTGTGAGAGACAGATTTACTGGCCATTTGTAACACAAACACCATAATTCTTACTTTAATTGTTCAATGGTAAAAAGCTTTAATGTGAAAGACTTGAATATACAATACAATTAAGCCTGGAAGAATAAAGTAGAATCATCAGTAACAGAACAGAATCTTGATGTAAAAAAGTGAATTGGATATAATATAGAAATATAAATAATAATAGACAAATATATATATATATATATATATATATATATATATATATATATATATATATATATATATAATGGAATAAGAACTGACTAAATGTAAATGTGTATCTTGAATGCAATGTAAGTCGCTTTGGATTAAAGCGTCTGCCAAATGCATAAATGTAAATGCAATTGAGCCGCAAGTTTATCTGTCAAATCTTCATTAGCCGACAGCAGCGTTTATATCTGGGTGGAGAGCAGATGATGCATAGTTCATATCTCCGTCGCTGTAAGTTTCAAAAGTGAAACCATGCATGAAAACTGCAACACACAGTAGACATGCATTTGTTGCAGTGCAGAGCATCTCTCTCGCGTTGACGTGCCAGACAATGTCCTGTCTGGTTCTTTACACACACTGCGTTTTCCAAGAATGTGGTTGCATGTCCTGAAAATGTACAGGTGTGAATTTGGTTATAGAATGCGGTTGTAACTCCCATAAATAACTGAACTGTGTGTAAATGTTACCGTATGAATGACTCAAATATAGGACTGACAACTGTATTCTCCTGCTGTGTGAACTGTGGAAGCAGAGAGAGAGAAAGATCATGTATTAGTTTGGGGAGGAACAAAGGGTGTGAAATATTTAGGTTTTAACCCACAGTGTCTCTTTTCACTTTCAATTACTAAAGTCTCCCTAATAACAGCAAAGCCCCTCTTAGACCCCAGGATGGCTGTTATTGCACTCATTCAACGCACTGCGTTCGCCATCCCTCCCTCCTTCTGCCTTCTTTTTTTCTCTTTCATTTTGTCCCGTCTGGCCTTATTTGTAGCTCAACATAGTTGGTGAAGGCTTATTAGAGCGTCTGGCAATAGTTGGCGCAAAATAAAGTTTATCCTTTCATGCTAGTTTAAGCAATTAAGCTGTCACACAGAACGCAGCGCTTTGCTTCAGACAGGACAGACGGCCATTCACACCTACATTCTTACCAACCTGCTTAGAAACGGAGGAGTTTGGGGCCTCCCTGTGACAAATGATTATGAACGTTTATTGATTTCATTAGCATTCATTGCAGGACCGTGTCTGTGTTAAGTACTGGGTGAGGGAGAGAACACGTTGTTCCACATGGTATTTGGATCATGTTTTGTTTTGGATGGTTGCCTGGGCATTGCTATGTGGTTGCTAAGGTGTTCTTAGTGTTTTTTAGAACAATGTTGTTGCTAGAATGTTCCAGATGGTTGCTAGGTCAAAATAAACCCAGCCCCTGATCCTCAAGTCCCTCTTTCAATGTAAAGGTGCGATCACATTTGTTCTGTACATTTTTTTCAGGAAAAATCTGGTCATTGTAATAGGATTCCACGCAACCTGGATTTTCTCCATGAAGATTTTGCAACAAATTGTTCATGAGAATTTGTCCGTGTTGACAGAATGCTTCTTTTTTTGAATGTTACTGAGCTGTGCTTCATACATCACAACCTTGTTGACAACCTTTTTTTTGCCTGGAAATTTTGTTTGTGCATTGATGTTCTGTTGCCTACTATGTGAAAAGTCCCATCGCTGGTTAGGGATAGTTGATGGAAATTTGTTCTACCTAAGAATTATGGATTTGAACAAACCCTGTAACTTAAAGTATGACCTTGGCTAATATCACTAATTCCCAAGAATAGGAGGGGTGTGCCACAGTGCCCTTCTGTGGTGTGTTTTGTGGGTGTAGGATGAGCCAACTGTCTGAGGGCCGGAGCCCTGAGCTTTGTTTTACTTTGCCGATAGCAGAGGTGAGAGGGTCAGGGCATGGAGGCCAAGAGGTCGTATGGGGCCTCTGTGAAACAACACAGAACAAGACAATCTCAGGGTATTTCTCTTCTCTCTTACTCTCTCCTTTTTCTTTCATTTCTCTTCATCCCATCCCCCTCAAGAGATTTCATGGCCACCACACTGTGTGGGTTTGGAAAAACTTGTGAGAGCGGTGTTAGCGCAAAGAAACTGTGTGTCTGAGTATTAACTTACAGATTTTGAAATTCAGTATTTTCATTCAGTATTTTTCTACTAGGCTAGTGACACTGAAGACTTAAGTAGTGGCCACCGGACAATTCAGCTTTGCCATCACAGGAATTATTTTAAATTGTAATATTCCACAATATTACTGTTTTTACTGTGTTTTTCATCAAATAAATGCCGTCTTGGTGAGCATAAGAGATTTACAGATCCCAAACTTGTTATAGAAAAGAAGTTCCCATATGTCCACATATTTGTTCATTTACCATTTGTTGCAAAATACATACATACATATTCTATTAATGATACTTCTCCCTTACAGCGATTTTTATATGAGTTTTTGGTTACATTTTATTTTAAGGTGTCATTGTTACATTGTAATTGTATATTTAAGGAGTGAGTAATAATAATTATTAATGTACTTACTGTAGGGTTAGGGTATAATTAGGGTTTGGTTGAGGGTTAGTTCTAGTAATTATGCATAATTTACTGCATGTATGTAACAATGACACTGTAAAATAATGTGTTACTGAGTTTTTATTACAAGTACTTATTAGAAATAATGTGTTTCAGGGACATAAGTGTACAAGTTGACAATTCAATTTTTTGGTGAAATATTTTGATCAAAAATGAATCCGTTTGATTTGTATTAAAAATAACCGGTTAAAAGGATCAATTAATTCATAAGTCGAACCTCACTGCCACACAAATTTGGTTCATTACAATAAATAATGAATACATTTTAAAATGAAATCGACCTTTTAATACTGTTGACTGTTTCTAAGCACAAATATTGTGCTGTTTTATAAATATGGGAATAGTCTGTTGTGTCCCTGGATGTGAATAGTCCCAGACTTTGCAGAGGTGAAAAGAGCAACACTGTGGGGGAAAAAACAGAGTTTGGAAACTAGACCTGTGACAACCCTGATTTCATTTCACGGCTGTTTCATGCTACATCGCCCATTAGTGTTTTGATTGGCCATGTCTTTGCATAATGTAAATTCAAAACAAGGCGGTTTTGGAGGAGGATATTTGTTTAAATGGGACATCCAAAGTCCACACGTCCATGTATACAGACGCGGACACTCAAAGACTTCATGTCGTACCTGTGTAAGCGATAGTTTTTCCATGCACCCAAATAACCATGCTCTGTAGCGACAGACTCATACATCTTAATTTCTTAAACTTGTCTGTGTTTGTACTAAAAGTATCCATGAAGGATTTGGGTTTTTTCATAACTCACAAAGGAACGATTGGGGAAATTCGATGAGGCAACTAACTGCAGGGAAAAAAGAAGGGATGGCGGAAAAACACCCCTTACTGACATCTCTCATATAAGTTGGCGTGCTTTCCTCTCCCTCTTTCTTGGTCTCTCCACACTCACAGGATATACAAAGTGTCTGTCAGCGGGGTAGCCATTGAGCAAGGAGGCCTGACAAACCTTCCACTTAGCCTAGCGCTGAGAGCGCACAAAGGCCCGAGGTCAGGGGTCACCGACATGGTTAGGGTGGCCATCGTCTTTCTCATGCCTCCTTTTTTTTTTTTTTTTCTCCTCCCCTCCTCCACTCTGCTGCAGGTCTTCTGGGCTCATTGTCTGAACGGCCTGTTTCACTCAGTCATCCTCTTCTGGTTCCCCCTAAAGGCCTTCCAGCATGGTAAGCACACACACACACACACATCTCACACTACTTTAGTTTTGTTTTTTTGAGGTCAGTGGGTGTCATAATGAAAGACTGGCCTACTGTCGCTTCAGCTTAATTACTTCTCATTGGCCACCATGAATATCTCAAGATCATTTGCTCCTATAAACACACACAAATATGCTCTTTCTCCATATTCACATACTCTTTTAAAGCAATAGTTCATAAAACAGTTGTGTCATAATTTACTTATGTCGTTCCTATCCTGTTTGACTTTCTTCCATTAAAACCCAAAAGTAGAGGTTTTGAAAAGTATTCTGATGTACTTTTTTAATATACTGTAATGTACATGATTGAGGGCTGAGGCTGTTAAGCTTCAAACAAGGAATCTTGTTAAATTTTGGATTGTGAACAAATTATTCAGATTTACAGGTTTTGTGAATGTGATCCACTGGATCGTTTAAAGATTCAACTCAACAGAATAACTCTCAAATCACTATTTCTCTTGTGAATGTGCGATGGAGAGCGAGGACAGATGTTTTTTAGACAGTAACTTACATTTTTGGTCTTTAAATTCACACAATTCTATTATACAGTTTCAAATATTTGGATTGTAGTCATATGGACTACATATATGGTGCGCTTTTTCATCATTTCAGAGCTTGACAGTAAATAATGACCCAATTTTCATACTTGGGTAAATTTTTTTGGTATAATTTAATAAATTGCTCTATGGTCTTTACATGTCTGTAAGCATGTATATATGAGTGTGTGAACCAATTGTGAGTGTGTGTTAGCAAAAATATCTGGCTGGCTGCAGGACCACACAGTCAGAATCAGACCTGATCTTTAAACAAAGCACTGGAGACTCTCTGTGACTGACAGACTGTCAGCACCACACACACACACGCGCACACACGCATACCTTCCCGATCCACATGTGGTGTCCATTGTGTTTGGCTGTGCCAGAGTGCTGATGGTTTTGGATCATCCGCTCTCACTTACAATCAAAGAATGACTAATACTCCTGCAATAAACCACACTGACATGTGTGCACTTTTGTGTGGGTTTCCCAGATTTTAAGCAACCTTTACTATTTAATCGGAGATGTTTGCTGAAGTAGCTAGCACAAGCCAGTAACTAACCTCTAGAACACCAAGAAAACCAAGCTTGTCTTTACGGTCAATTAATCCTCAATGATTTGGGGAGATCCTCTCTTAAACTTCTGTATACGGCTGTCATCAGCTCCTTTTACACCCACCATTATCTTTTATTCACATGACCATTAGAGCACAGGTGTGTTATCTGAGTGATGGATTTGTTACAAGCTTGTTGGTATAGATTAAACTGGCATAAAAGCTTTTTTGGCTTTTTGCCACTTTGAAGATGGGAAATGGGGAGAAAGAGATGGAAATGGGAAATATTGCAAGTGAATTCAAATTTGCATAACCCACATGAGCACCACAGCTCCACTAGACCATGGCTCTGACCCTAAATGGGTGTAAAAGTATTGTTGAGATATATATATATATATATATATATATATATATATATATATATATATATATATATATATATATATATATATATATATATATATATATATATATATATATTTTGATTTAATGATTAATTTTGTCCTTTTAATAAAACAAAATCATAGTTGCAGATGGTAAACATGTCTAAATTGTATTTTTTTGCAGTGAGACTGCATTTAATGGGGATTTTACACACAGTTTCAGCCAATTTCATGTTCTTTGGGATGCTAACAACAATAACCATAAAACACAGATTCCGTAACCCAAACATAGCTCATTGATGGACATGCTCTTGCTCTGGTTGATGTGTGCACACGCTCATCCGGGAGAAGTGCCCGCACAAGGAATTCCACTGTTTATGACGTCATACAGGTCCATACTCAGAAAAAACTTTCAGAAACTTATACGAATACGAGTGTATTTGGCACAGAAATACTCTGTCATACATCCAACTCATTTTTTGAGACTTTGGCCATGTTTAGCATGAGAATCAGTGTAAAAAAGTCATAATGCATGAATTAGAATTAGACCTCCCACCCCCACCCTATAAGTTATTCATCACCTGCATAGTTTCTTTTTGGGTGGTTTATTTTTATGTAAACTGTCTTTTTTTGGTATTCTTGTCTTTAAACGTGAGCGTTAGAGTCCTCTTGAGCTCAATATCTTAATGGGCTGACCTGTGTATGTACGTATGTGTGTTAGCATGTGATCCTTTCTTGTTGATTCTCCTCACAGATACAGTCTTTGGAAATGGAAAGACACCAGACTATCTCCTCTTAGGCAACATGGTTTATACAGTAAGTGCATTTGGGCCCTCAGATCCTCACAAAGTGCCTCTGTGTCCTGCCCGTCGCCTGACACTTTGTCCCGGTTGTCCTGCTGTGAAATGTTCCTTCTGTGCTGAGTCTGGCTGCACTGAGGATTTTCACTCCCTTTTTGCCAACTTTTTATGCACTGAAATGAAAATGAAGCTGATCTGCTCTCTAATTCAAACTGCACTTCAAACAGAAACTGTTTGGAAGTTCCTGTCAACCGACTGTCTCTCATTAAGTCTTAGGTCTTTATAATCTAATCTGTTTATGTGTATATGCAAACTCAGATAAGAACCTGTCTGTCTCTCTCTCTCTCTCTCTCTCTCTCTCTCTCTCTCTCTCTCTCTCTCTCTCTCTCTCTCAGTTTGTTGTGATCACAGTGTGTCTGAAGGCTGGGCTGGAGACGTCGTCTTGGACCATGGTGAGTGTTTGGATGACTCTTTCCATCCCTCTCTCTCTTTTCTGTCCCATTTCACTGTGTCCTCCCATTTCCTTTCATGTCATTGTCCCTCTATCAGTAGAAACACACTCCTCCACTCCTTCTCCCTCCTCTCACTCACTCTTTCTTTTGCCGCTGATGTCATGGAAAAATTCAGAGAATTCAAAGATGATGTTATGGTTGCATCACTAATCAGAGCCTTTATTCAGATTTGCAATTATAGTGCAGTGCTGGAATTGTATTACTATTAGATATTGTAATTCTATTGTTACAGTGCTTGCAAGGCTAAAACTTAGCATTTAAAATGTAATCAACATCGATGATGTCATTGTAATACAGTATTTGCATGCTGAATTTTTATGCACTTTTTTTAACCACATGCAGTCATCCCCTGTGCAATCTAACCACATGCATGTCAAAAATGTGCACAATTCAGATGGGAAAAGGTCTTTTTCCCTGCACTGTATTTTGCAAGTGTAATCTTCAAAAAATCACATGATGTTTGTGTGGTTTTGGAACATTCACATGTGGTTCCAATGTTTCACATGTGCAAATTTCAAGCCTCAAATGCTTGATGATCATGTGATTAAACAAAAACACATGGGTGTAACATGCTCCCATATGTGCACACGTGATTTAGCATGTGTTCATGTAAAATGCATGTGTGTTAAGGGTTGTTATGCATGTTAATTATAATACATCACTCGCAGGAGGTTTTGTGCCGTTTGAGTGTCAGGCTTTCATTATTATGAGCAGAATGATGTCTCTCCTCAACTCAGTGTTTTTTCTCTTATCTTTTTTGTCTTCTAGTTCAGCCACATTGCCATCTGGGGCAGCATTGGATTGTGGGTAGTCTTCTTTGGCATCTACTCCTCTTTGTGGCCTCTGATTCCTCTTGCCCCGGATATGTCAGGAGAGGTAAGACCGTACATTACAGTACAAGCGACAACAGAACAACAATTCTATAAACCTACTCCTAAAAGAAATCATCTAAGAATACTGAAAAAAATGTGTAAAGTTTTCCACAAAAATATTAACTCTCACAACTGTTTTTAAACTTGATAATAAGAAATGTTTCTTGAGCAGCAGATCAGCATATTAGAAGGATTGTGTGACATCGTGTGACCGTAATGATGCTGCATATTCAGTTTTGCCATCACAGGGATAAATTACACTTTTATTTTAAGATGTCATTGTTACAGTGTAATTATATATTTAAGTGCTGAGTAAAATAAATAACTACATTTACTTATTTTAGGATTAGGGTAGAATTAAGGTTTGGTTGACGGTAAGTTGCATGTAATTATGCATAATTTACTGTTATTACTATAGTAACTACATGTACTGTGTAACAAGGACACTATAAAATAGTGTTATCAAAAAAATTAGCTGATTCTGGGATATATTTTTAGCATATTTGTCAAAAAATACTGCAAGTTTAAAAACAGACACAGATTTTAACGTTATCTTGCTAATCTCAATACCTTAAATCTAACAAATAAATCTATATTGGTCAAATATATTAAATAATATCATTTACATTAACAATATAATTTGACTATAAGAAATTTGGATTTAGTCATTTGTTTAATTTATAAACAGCTTTTATTTCTGTCATTGCTTGTTTTTTTTTTTTTTTTTTTTTAGCAATTTTGTCCCCAAAACATAGCTAAGCTTAAAAAACACACACACAGAGACCATCCTCACCCCTTGGGGCTCTTGGATGTGTCAGGTGATAGAAAACACACAGACCACCCTCTCTCTGGCCTGGGGCTCTACACTATCTGTGCCATAATCTGAGCATTAAGAGTTTGTTCATTAGGGTGAGCAGGGGGCTGGAAACTCTACACCTCCGTAAGGCCTCGGGGCACCACAGGTCTCAGCTCTTTTCTCACCTCATAATCTCCTAATGGGGCCTAATAGGCCCTATTTGTGTCACCTGTGAGGAAGAGCAGTATGAAAACATCTACATCTGCTTATGTGAGAAAAGAATGGAGCAGTCCTGGAATCCAGACAAAACACTTGTCTTTATAATAGTTTGGTATGGTTTTAATTTATTTTTGCTATTTTGTTTATTTATATACCATCTGGACATCAATATGAGAGCGCTCTATTCGCACATATTGTTGCCGTTGTCTAAATACTCTCAATAGCATCTGAGGTTTTTAATCCCAGCATCTGGCATTGTGAAACAGTAGCCTCTTCCTCTCACGTGTGTCCTGAATGGCCAGTCAAGTGGGCTCTTTTATCAGCTCTTTCTTTCCACATGTAGGGTAGTAGAGTAGATCAGACCCCAGAGGCTCAGGGTAACTCAATGCCAAAGGGAACCATAGCAACAGCATTACACCAGAACACAAGGGACACCTAAGAGAGGGCGCACCTGAACACACCTGAACTCTGGGCCACCTCACTGCCATCACTGACTGCTGCCACAGCTGCCTGAAGGGCTGAAGAGAAAGACTAAGGGTGTTTTCAGACCTGTAGTTTGTTTGCTTTGTTCCGAAACAGGGACTTAATTTGTTACAATGTTGCATTTTCTTCTTGGTTCGGTTCGCTTTTACAAGGCAACATTTCAAAGCATACCAAAATGTGTTTAACTGTCAACAGACGTCGTCCTTCCCAAATTATTATTTAGCCTATATAATGCAGTTAGAGAGGGAAGCAAGGCTTCGTTGGGACAGCATTTTTGCAATGCACAAAGAAGAACAATTACACAACATTTCAAGATGAAGAGGCACTCACTAATGTGCTCGCTCACTCATAGAATCAGACACTGCTGCTTTATATACAACACATTTGTCGTTATGAATTACAATACTGCTTGATTCATTGGTCCGTTGGGTCAGATTGCTTTCTCACCTCAAACAAACTGCTCCAGAGTTTGTTTGCAATCTGGCCGAGACCACCTCATTCAAGCGATCTCGGAGCAATTTGTTTTGGTGCGGATACGAGCGCGATTGCATGTTCATATATGGTTAAACTAACCGAACTAAGCGAGAAATGAGCCAAGTGTGAAAGCACCTTAAAAATGGGAAAAAATATCTGATAGGAAGCGTTAAAAGACACTAAAATATGTGCCTTAGAAAAAAATCCTATGGTATATGAATTAAGTATTTTGGTACAGCACCATTAAAAAATTGGGGTTGATAGGATTTTTTAAATGTTTGAAGAAAAAAAAAGGCTGCATTTATTTGACTAAAAATACAAAAGACAGTAAGTTGGGAAATATGTTTATATTTTAAAATAAACATTTTCTATTTGAATTAATTTGAAAAAAAAAAAATTGATATTTTTGATTACCTTTTTGTAATGTTATAAATGTGTCTACAGTCACTTTTGATCATTTTAATACATCCTTGCTGAATTAATGTATTAATTTGTTTAAATTTCACTATTACAATCAGAGTACCATTGTAGTTTGGATGCTTTGGGGTACTGAGAAAAGTTAAGTATGCATATTTAAGTAACGCTTACTTGAGCAGTGTACAATTTTAAAATAACAACTACTAGTTAGATGCATGATTGCATACCAAAACCCCTAACCCTTTATGCCCGGTGGATTAAACTGCTACATTTTTTAATATTTATTTGTAGTTACACAAAAATGTGACAGTAAAGTAAACCTGAGGTTTAATTGACGCGTTAGCGTGGGCGATTCATTTTTTAAGTTTAACGCATTTAAAATATTTAATGCAATTAATGCAGCGTCTGTTTTCATATCCATTTTTGCCTAGCTTTCCGTTATATGATCAGCAGCACTAATGATGTCTGCTCATCACAGAACAAAGGGAACAGAGAAAAGTGTAGCTTTAATGAGGATTAATCTATATTTATTAACAATGCAGTTAAGAAAGGTGTTTGATAACTATTACATATGTCTAACAGTGAAGGCCACAGGTAAATATAACATTTCTTATAATGGGTTTATGTAAAGATTGTTTTAAGCTCATTTAAATTAAAAGTTGTTTTGAAGCAAAATAAATGTTGCAATTGGTAGCTTTCAGCTATACTGTAATGTAATGTCATTAATGTTTCATAGAGATATTAGTATCAGTTATACTGGCCTTCATTCATAAAAAAAATGCCATTACAACACAAATTTAAAATATGATGTCTTTAAATTGTTTCTACATTAATTTGGAGAGTAACTGAAATTAATACAATATCAAAACAATAAAAACTCCAAAAAGTATTAAAAACTTGCGGTTAATCACGATTAATTATGGAAAAACATGTGATTTGATTTTTAAAAAAATATAGATTCCCAGTACTAATTATAAGACAATCAAACCAAAGACCTTCCAGAGGTCTGAATTGTTCCGAAACATCTTAAATGCACCAAATGCAGCCTAGAGACAGAGAGAAACCATGAACGTCTGGGACATGTTTTTTGCATAATTCACAACACCATGACACCCAGTTTAGTCAAATCAAGTTGCTCTACATCCTCAAATAATGAATGTTAACAATATACTTTTGATCTGTGACATTCTTATCACACCATGTCCCACTCACGTCAGCTTGAGATACTGCGCTCGACATCAAGAGCCTGCCGATTACCCAACCATCACCTCACCTGCCATTACAAAGCTCTCCTCATTTCACACACCTGTTGAAAACACACACGTTCAGCCAGTCATGTCATGAATGAACCTCTGAACAGACCCGCATCACAACCTGCGTCCAAAGCCATGTAGGATTTAGATAACGCTCTAAAGAAAGTCCCAGCGGATAAAACAAGCCCTACAATGATGCATAAAATATCTTTAGATGTCAGAGACGTGATGTAACGGTTAGATGTAGCGGCATTGAAGGTGTTCTGTGGCGCATTCCTCTCTATTCTTCCATTGAATGCAGAGGACGGGTCTGTTTTATTCAAGTGCACCTGGTATCTGTGTGAGACAGGCCATTCATCTTGTTCCACTCTCTTTGATGTACAAGATTTCACCTTTAGAGCCTCACTCTCCCTATCCGCAGATAAACCTACTGCTGCTCTTGTTACACTGCTTACTGGAAACTGTGTGTGTGTCTGCGTGTGTTTGTGAGCCGATCTGCTCTTTTTCAAACATTGTTAAACAGAACTTGTCAGGCAATTCCTGTCTGACATCTTGGTCAAATATTTTAGTTTATTATATTTAGTGGGGCCCAAAAGTCTGATGAGAAACTACTGTTTTTTAGAAGCACATTTCTTTTATTTAATTTACATAATTATTTTTATTCATTTTATTCTAAATTTAGCCCTAATTTAAATACTTTTTCGTTATGGAATTATATTATGAAATATTGTATATTAATTATATTATATATATTATATAAATTGTATTATATTATTGAATTTCAGAATTTCTTATTTGGTTTGTCTCTGTTGCTTTAATAAGTGGCACTCAAGATGCATGAACTCCACAAGTTTGTGTAAAATTTGATCATTTTTTCCAGCATGATTTGATATAATAAATAAATATTTATCATCCTTTTATGTCATAAATAGTTTTTACGTTTTCAAAGTCCTAGAAGTGGCTGTTTATTTACAGGTTTAAATTAGATTTTAAGAAACCAGTAAGCCTGAACAGCCTATGGTCTTCATGGCATGAGTGATGAAAATGAAGGTTGGGTTGTGTTAAAGTCATATATACTGGTACCTTTGTGTGTGTGAGGGTGTGCGGGGACCAAATTTCCCTGCGAAGATGGTAAAACCAGTAGTTTTTGACCTTGTGGGGAAATGTTTTGTCCCCATTAAGGAAAACAGATAATAAAACAGAATAATGTTTTTGTTTTTTAATGGAAAAAAAAGGTTTTCTGTGATGGGAGGTTTAGGGTCAGGGGATAGAATGTACAGTGTTTATAGTATAAAAACCATCATATCTATGAAAAGTCCCCATTAAACATGGTAACCCAACATATGTGTGTGTCTGTGCTGTGAATAAATAGTTTTCCCCCAACCGAGTGAGCGAATGCCTATGTTCGTTTATTTGCGTTATTGAGTCCTCAGATAATTTTTTTTCCTAAAATTCCCTCAGTCCGTGGTGATGATCCATGCTGAGAGTGGAACATGGGGGTGATAGGATCTAAGGGCGTGTGTTTTCCATACTGGACACTTGAAGACCTTGCAATGTTCCATCCAGAATGTTTTGAGACGACAACAGCCAAGAATTGGTGTATTTGCAGGCCCTATTGGAATTAGATGTCTCTTTCTTTCTTTTCTTTCTCTTTCAAATACAACAAACATTTAGAAGGGAATCTAATTGTGTATTTCACCATCTGGTCCAGTGGGACTTTGAATATCTTTGCTCTACACATTCAAAACCACAAACCGTCTAGAGGAATATTGATAGAACATTTGCAGCTCGGTTGTTTATATACACAACTTGACATAAGACTTTTTGAATGACTGACTTGGCTTAAATTAAAAGCATTTTTTAATTAATTGCAAGTGGAATATTTAGATTTTGGGAGAAAAGGCAAAATGTTCCGTATTCTTCTCGCACATGACTGTGTGTGTGAACGTGGATAAAATCGGCTCAGCTCAGGCGTTAGTATTTAGTCCCTAAACCCAAAGGGCCAGGATGAGGGTGAATGACCATGTCTGAATTGTTCTCATCTCATATTTACCATCACAATGGGTGGTATTAACATTCTTGGGCCAACATTATCACTGGCAGGCATGAGCAGCCAAACTCTGCTGTTTCACAGCACCACTGATTAGTGCATCCAGGCATAGTTAATCCATCCTGTCAATCACCAGAGGAAGTCACCACGTGGGATTGAATGATAAACACCCAGAGTCAGTTTGCCTGTTTTAAGCACTAATCGAATCTGTCAACGTTTGCTTTCAGGTTTTGAAAGACCTGATTGAAGATTTTAAATGGTCCGTTAGTGTGTACTTCTGACAGAGCAATTGATTCATTACAGTTTTGTGTAAATGTCAACTTATTTCAGTTTATAGTGATTGCTTATAATGGGTTTGTTTTTGTCTGATTTTTGTCCAAGTTGCATTTACAATATGGCCAAATCCAACAGGGTAACATGATCGTCTAACCCCATTCAGTGTTTACTTTGATGGCTGTAGTCAAAACCCTTTAATTATCACACGACAGCTTTGGAGAAAACATTGAGTGCTTTGATTGCTTATGGCAAAGGATGGGAGCCTGTGTGTGTGTGTATATATTTGCACAATTGAGTATTTGCATTCTTAATATTTTGCATGCATATTGTTTTTAAGGCTAAAGTCAGATGGAATAAACCACTTAAGCTGTTAACTGTTTTAAAGCATTGGATTTGTTGTTGGTCCTAGATGGTCTATTAGCTTGGACCAGCTAAAAACAAAGTCCTACCAATTTTTAACATGGGGGCTTGCAAAAGGCAGATAGAAACTAGATATAACACATCTACCAACTTAAACTGGGTTTTGTTTTGTTTTTCAAATTTGGAAGTTGCATGATGTGTGCATGTTTGTTTGAGTATGAGTCCGGCAGACACAGAGGGAGTCAATATCCTGTCAAAATGGTTGATGTGGACACTCTTGACTGCCAGCCGAGACAAGGCCACAGCGGTTTATTATTCTGCCCTAAAAATACGCCTGTGGCCTGCACGCTCCCAAAAGCCAGCTGGATTTATTGTATTTGTTCCAGAATTTTCTATAGAAATTATGTTGAAAAAATAGTATAATGATTCCATTTGTTGATTTGCAAGAGTATTTATAACACAACTTAACAGGAAAACATTAAGTTTGACATTGTACTTATACAGTTGACTCCATATTAACATTCCCACTGTTGGTTTTGTTCGCACTAAATGCGAAATGTCTTTGAGCCCTTCAGGTCTTGTCTGATTGTTCGAATCATTGGCCTCCATTGAAAATGATTAAATACTATTATCAAAGAGAAAATTTCATGTTACCTCTGGGACTGTCGGATTTCAGCACGACATGAATATCTTTTCACCCGTGAGCAATTTTCTCTAATTCCTCTTGGCAACACAGAACACTTGTTTCATTCAGGGTCAAAGATGACATTAGCAGGGTGGAGGAAGCCATTTTGATTTCCAGTCATTTGAGATTTCCTGATGCTGATGTTTTGTTAGACATCAAAGACTGTTTTCCTGTAATGGTGAGTAGATTAGCTAATTTGGGAACACCTGAAACCTGTGGTAGATTGCTGCCGGCAGGTGTGCCTCTCGGCTTTGTGCTGGGGCCTTTACTGGTTTAGATTACAGGAAGATGATTTGTTTTGGAGCGCCGAGTTTAGACAAGTGGCGCAAGTATGTTGAATAGGATTGCAAGGGGGTGGATCGGTGCTCTTTGACATATAATGACAGGTATTTTCAACACAGCTGGGCCAAAGCAAACAGGATAAGCGCAGATGACTGCATCTCACACCCCACTAGCCTGCGCCAGAATATCCCTGTCTTGTGAATCAGACCCTGCGGAACCACAGAGAACCCTTTCTTTTACTCTTTCTCTCCTTTTTCCTTTCTCTCTATCCAATTTCCTTGCTTCCTCACTGGCTTTCACACTGTTCAGTTTGGAAGTGTCTGTTATGATTTAAGATGTTACACTGAAAAGACACACCTACGCAAACTGTTATAATTATCAGAGAGATTGATGTCTTTGAAGACTTTAATAGCATTAGCTCACTGATTGTCTCAGTATCACCCAGTCCAAGACCCATGAATCTCTTCGCTGCTTGTTTATTTAATTCATGGGTATATTTTGGCAGATGGGTGTTCTGATACTGGCCTTGCTCTGGCTCTCGTTTAGGAATCATTTGCTTTGGTTGTGGAAATTTGAGATAACGAGTTTATTCTGTTCCAATTTGGAATTTTCTGGAAATGTATCCTGCTCCAGATATGAACTGATTCAAGTAATGAAGAATTATTTGTCTGAGTTTTGCACTTAGTACCATGCAGCGCTTTCTAAGTTATGAGTTATGATGGTAACATCCGGTTATCTTGACTGTGATAACAGATAGTGCTGTTTATGCATAACTGAGCTCATTTTTAAAATATGACACAAATAATGGCCCGCACATCTTTTTTTTCTTTTTTTAACTCAGCCCAGGTTAAAATAGTTTTGCAGAAACATTAGGCACTTTGAACTATGTGTGTTGGTATCTGTGCAGGGATTTCACTGGTTAGTATTCCTTTAGATTTACTTTCATATGCATTTCATATTGTCACATACACATAGGGAGGATGAATTAAGATGTCATTTTTCTCCCCTTTGAACATTTTTTTTTTTTAGGATTTGAAATATAAATATTTTATAACAGTATCCATGTCTTTATTTTCATTTGTCTTCAGTTCTTGCTGAATAAAAGTACTAGTTTCTTTTTTTTTAAATAATGGTGACCCCAAACTTTTGTTTTGTTTTGTTTGTTTCTTTGTTTTTATATCAGTTTACTTTGACATGCAAAAAAATATTGTTTGTTTTTTGTGTTTCTTTCAGTCACAGACATCTGTGTATGATGAGCCCTTTTTAAAAATATGGCGATGTCTTACTCCACTGCCTCTCATGTATCATGTGAAGCAGAGGCATTCTGGCAGGTCAGGTCATCATTTGGGAAAGGGGTTTAAGAAAGGTGATCTGGGTAGTACCATTAGCAGTTAACAGTTGAGATCAGAACTCTAGCTGACTCTCTCATCTGCCTCCCATTCCTCTTTTCTTGTCTGGCTTCTCATCTGTCACACACACTTTTAATGTACCAGGACGAGTTCACATTCCAACACCCCTTAGCTAGATTACATAAGTTTTGGTCAGATTGGTGGTTAAAAGCGGAGCTCTTTGTAGTACTGATGTTGTGAGAGTCCAGCTAAATGGTTTTAAGTTTAGAAATCAGTGACAGATTCTCTTTCTCGTGTGTGTGTGTGTGTGTGTGTGTGTGTGTTTGTTTTCTAGGCGGACATGATGTTCAGTTCAGGAGTGTTCTGGATGGGCCTGATCTTTATTCCCATCACCTCTCTGGTGTTTGATGTGGCCTACAAAGTGTGAGTTGAGTTTCTTCAGTACCAGCCATGCAACCCTTCACCTATCTTCCTATAGGCCTTATGTAGCCCAGCCTCTTTTCTGCATTGCACTCGTTGTGTTCTGTCTTCCAGTTTATACAGGTTCTTCTAAAAAAAAATTAGCATATTGTGATAAAGTTCATTATTTTCCATAATGTAATGCTAAAAATGAAACTTTCATATATTTTAGATTTATTGCACACCAACTGAAATATTCCAGGTCTTTTATTGTTTTAATACTGATGATTTTGGCATACAGCTAAAAAATGTTGCATATTTCATCCGAACCAATAAAAGAAAAGTGTTTTTAATACAAAAAAAGTCAACCTTCAAATAATTATGTTCAGTTATGCACTCAATACTTGGTCGGGAATCCTTTTGCAGAAATGACTGCTTCAATGTGGCGTGGCATGGAGGCAATCAGCCTGTGGCACTGCTGAGGTGTTATGGAGGCCCAGGATGCTTCGATAGCGGCCTTAAGCTCATCCAGAGTGTTGGGTCTTGCGTCTCTCAACTTTCTCTTCACAATATCCCACAGATTCTCTATGGGGTTCTGGTCAGGAGAGTTGGCAGGCCAATTGAGCACAGTAATACCATGGTCAGTAAACCATTTACCAGTGGTTTTGGCACTGTGAGCAGGTGCCAGGTCGTGCTGAAAAACGACATCATCTTCATAAAGATTTTCAGCAGATGGAAGCATGAAGTGCTCCAAAATCTCCTGATAGCTAGCTGCATTGACCCTGCCCTTGATAAAACACAGTGTACCAACACCAGCAGCTGACATGGCACCCCAGACCATCACTGACTGTGGGTACTTGACACTGGACTTCAGGCATTTTGGCATTTCCTTCTCCCCAGTCTTCCTCCAGACTCTGGCACCTTGATTTCCGAATGAAATGCAAAATTCGTCAGTCCAGTGCTGCTTCTCTGTAGCCCAGGTCAGGCGCTTCTGCCGCTGTTTCTGGTTCAAAAGTGCCTTGACCTGGGAATCGGCACCTGTAGCCCATTTCCTGCACACGCCTGTGCACGGTGGCTCTGGATGTTTCTACTCCAGACTCAGTCCACTGCATTCGCAGGTCCCCCAAGGTCTGGAATCGGTCCTTCTCCACAATCTTCCTCAGGGTCCGGTCACCTCTTCTCGTTGTGCAGCGTTTTTTGCCACACTTTTTCCTTCCCACAGACTTCCCACTGAGGTGCCTTGATACAGCACTATGGGAACAGCCTGGGAATTTCTTTCTGTGTCTTACCCTCTCGCTTGAGGGTGTCAATGATGGCCTTCTGGACAGCAGTCAGGTCGGCAGTCTTACCCATGATTGCGGTTTTGAGTAATGAACCAGGCTGGGAGTTTTTAAAAGCCTCAGGAATCTTTTGCAGGTGTTTAGAGTTAATTAGTTGATTCCGATGATTAGGTTAATAGCTCGTTTAGAGAACCTTTTCATGATTTGCTAATTTTTTGAGATAGGAATTTTGGGTTTTCATGAGCTGTATTCCAAAATCATCAGTATTAAAACAATAAAAGACCTGAAGTATTTCAGTTGGTGTGCAATGAATCTAAAATATATGAAAGTTTAATTTTTATCATTACATTATAGAAAATAATGAACTTTATCACAATATGCTAATTTTTTGAGAAGGACCTGTATTTCCACAAGGTAAGCTCTTATATAGTTTTGAATGAACCGCTCGTTGTATAATTGAGAACATAAAATGTTAAAAGCATTGATGGATTATTCAAAATGCTTAGTATTCATGATTGGTATCAACTGGCATGCTTCCATCTTTCTCACAGTTTTGACTTTTTGTGTTAATTCCTCAGTATAAAAAGGTTGTGCTTTAAGACCCTGGTTGATGAGGTGCAGGAGTTGGAGGCGCTGTCCAAAGATCCAGGAGCTGTGGTGCATGGGAAAAGGTGAGGGCCATTCCTCGTGAATTCATAATAAAACCGAACAAGCAAAAACAGCGGATCAGCAGGGATAACCTCCCAGTGTAAATGATCCTACTGGCTGCTCTCCCGGCTCCGGTCTCATTCTGTCTCCTCAGCCCCTCACTGGAGACACATCTGTCCAGCAGGAAGTTTGTCTTTAATTCAATCGCTCTTCTGTGGGAAGAGTAAAGTGACTCCCATTATGCGCATAATGATGTCTGTGTCTGTTTCTCTTTGTGTCCTTCCCTGTAGTTTGACTGAGAGAGCCCAACTCCTGAAGAACGTCTTTAAGAAGAGCACCGTCAGCGTGTACCGGTCCGACTCCATGCAGCAGAATCTACTCCGTACGTCAGCGACACTCATGTGCTCTGCCACCCACAGGCACACGGACACAGACACTCCGACATGTTCTCCACAATGCAGATATCACAGAAAGACTCATGCAGAATCACTGACGCACACACACCCCACCATTCCCATCTGCAGCATCAAAATGCAGGTTCACTCTCACACGCAAGGGCTTATGGATGTGCAACTGCAGACACTTAATGAAGTACAAACCTGAACCAAAGCCCCTGAAAATTAGGTGAGGATGGTTGTTCTTGACAGCTGCAGATAATAACGAATGTGACCATAATATCACTCAAAAGGAACAGCTGCATTAACAAAGCTGGAGTTAGACATTGAGAGTCCTCAGGCAGATGTTTTTGGGCACAGGAACTTAAATCTCATGCTTTTATCAGTATCATAACATGGGCTTCCGTGGAAATGTGGAGAATTTTTCTGAGGATGTCACAGTCCAAATTACTGATTATTAAATGATTCATGAGGCCATATATGCAGTCACACAAGTTCACACATAAAAACACTGTCTTAACACATTACTAATATTTTCTCTTTGGATATGCTGTTATACTACACTTTTCATGTGCTTCCTTTCAGTGGTAAGCTTTTCAACTGGTAAGCTTTGTTTTAATTTTAAATAAAATAAAAAAAAGTATTGTTTAAAATAAAAATATTACTATAGGCTTTAAAATAAATGAATATTATTAAATTATAATGATATTAAATTATACATTTAATCATTATAATAAAGAAAAAGGAAAGAATATATATATATATATATATATATATATATAGAGAGAGAGAGAGAGAGAGAGAGAGAGAGAGAGAGAGAGAATTTTTCTGTTTTAAATCAATATAAAAAAAAAATTTTTTTTAAATAAATATATTACTATAAGCTGTGGATAAAATCCAAAGTAAAATCTGGCTCCTGAAGCATAACCAGTTGAGAACCCTTGCCTTTTCATTTCTTTATAGTTTTACATTCATGTTTCTTTTCTGTTTGTTGCCTGTCTTTATTTGCTTTTATTTTTTTGTGTTTGCTTTTAGGTGAGGATGGGGGACGTTCAGTGATAGTCTGATGTTATATGCATTCTTCCCTTAGCTCATACCGCTAAAAAATTATTCCAGTTGCCTTACAAAAACAATACATATTAACACCATAATTAAACTTGCATTGCCCATCACGTCCTTCCCATTCCCCACCTGTGCATGTGCTGCTGTGTTTTGATTGACAGGCAGAGTCATATTTAATCATTTCAATTTGCCACTATCATTCCCACAATGCATTGCCCTCCTCGGCCTCTTGCATGTGCCCCCTCAGGCCAGCAGGTAGAGGTCGGGTCGGTTGAGACATAAGGTGAGTCATAGATCAAAGGGCCAGTCCCAGTGTGCAGTGCTCTAGATACCATAGTGCTAGTTATGAGTGAGAAATTAAAATGACTAGTCCAAATCAAAGGATTTTTCCTTTTTTTTTTTTGCTTCAAAGAGTTATTGAACATATTTGATTAAATGAGCCACATTTCTTCTTAGAAAACGTTGTTGATTCTTCCAGGTAGAATCAATAATCTGACATTACAACACTCACAGTGTCTTATTTCCTGCCAACTTCCATTTGCCGTCTGCCAAGATAATTGCTATTGACTACCCCAATCATCCCAGCCAGCCCACCCACAGTGCCATAGCACTTCTCAAGGTCCCCTCTGAGACCGATTTGAATTTTTTTGTTTATTTCTGGAAGCAGGCAGTCAGGATGTCTTGCATACTGATATCTTTTTGCTGCGTCTTTCTGCAGACAACAGACCTCCTTTAATTTGGACCAATACAACTACTTTCAGCCATTTTGGTCCCATTAGTTTATGTAGGTCAATGTAAGGGCTTTATTAGACTCCCAACAACAGGACATTCTGTGAATAATCCAGACAGCCCTTGAATCCTCTTTTATGAGTTTACAGACAAATATTCCTTCTGTTTTTTTCTTGCTAAGCAAAAAATATTTGGTCCCACTTTATATCAAGGGGCCTTACTTACTATGTACTTGCATCAAAAAGTAACTACTATGTACTTATTGTGTTCATATTGTATTGCAAAACACTTTTGCTGATATTGAGGTGGAATACGGGTAAAGTTATGGACTGGTGTGGTGGGATGGGTAAGTTTAAGGGTAGGGTTAGGTGTAAGGGAAGTGTCAACAATGTAATTATAAATGTAACTACAGAAATTAATTACATGCAGGTAACATTATGTACACAGTAAGTGCATTGTATCAAATTATTAATTTAATCATTGTTAGTTAAAGGATTAGTTGACTTTAAAAAAAACTTTTGCTGATAATTTACTCACCCCCATGTCATCCAAGATGTCCATGTCTTTCTTTCTTCAGTCGAAAAGAAATTAAGGTTTTTGATGCAAACATTTCTCCTTATAATGGAGGCAATGGACCCAAACGGTTACAGGTCCGAATGACAGTTTCAGTGCAGCTTCAAAGGGCTTTAAACCATACCAGACGATGAATAAGGGTCTTATCTAGCCAAACGATCAGTTTCTGAGAGAAACCGAGCAGTATTTATGCTATTATTTTACCTCTTATTAGACGAGCGTGATCATGTCTGAGCTCTGCCATAACTTCCATAAGTGAGGTCAAATCTGGCGTGGTCATGATATATCGATTGTAGATGCCTCATTCTACTGATCCGTGCAGGCGCTAATGAGCCATCTATGTATACATCTATGACCACGCTCGTATTTGACCTCACTTGGCGGAAGTTATGGCGGAGCTCAGACATGATCACGTTTGTCTGATAAGAGGTCAAATAATAGCATAAATACTGCTCGGTTTCTCTCAGAAACTGATCATTTGGCTAGATAAGACCTTATTCGCCGTCTGGTATGGTTTAAAGCCCTTTGAAGCTGCACTGAAACTGTCATTCGGACCTGTAACCGTTTGGGGTCCATTGCCTCCATTGCATCAAATGTTTGCATCAAAAACCTTAATTTCTTTTCAACTGAAGAAAGAAAGACATGGACATCTTGGATGACATGGGGGTGAGTAAATTATCAGCAAAAGTTTTTTTCAAAGTCAACTAATCCTTTAAGGCCACCTAATATAAACTGGGTCTACTATTTCTATTGGTCATTGGTTTCTACTGTATTGGTTTCTATTTGATTTATGAATATATTTATAAATCAAATAAAAAATAATTATCTTTATAATTTAATAATATTTAATAGAATAGAATTACATAATACAAAATGTTTCTATATAATAATACTATTATTATTCAGATATTTAGAGACCTTACATTATTTATTTTAAAGCTGCTGTGCGTAACTTTTTTTTTTCAAGATTTACAAAAATGATATAACGAGACTGTACAACATGAATCCATTTTCCAAACTGTGTTTTTGTCTTAACCTGAATCATAATGGTACACTTATAATAAGTGTTTATATTGGGACTATTTCAGACCAGTCTGGTAGGAACCGCTGCGGAGGAGCACAGTCCCTGTGTGACTCGCCATTGATGTAAACAGAGAGAAGTAGCTCCGGCTGCAATGATCTTACGCAAGGCATGCAGTTCTGTTTATTAACTGCTACAGAGCAAAAAAATGTTAAGGACTGCAGCTTTAAGGAGAAAAACATAAAATACTGTTAATTCTGCACACATTTACAAAGAATAGTAATTTATTTAGTTGTGATTTCAGAAATATTTTCTTTATTTATTTTAGAGCACCCTTGGTATTGTGGTTCTGATCAAAGAGAAGGAATTCGATTTTTTTTCCTCATCTCATTGCTTGTTTTTGTTTGCTTAATGTTTTTATATGATATCATTTGTATCACTTATTCCATAAGTTTGCCACCAGAATGTTTAGTTGAGTGTATTTATCTGATGCATGTTTTCTGGGTCCTGTTTGCAGACGGCTACGCATTCTCACAGGATGAGAACGGAGTGCTCTCCCAGTCCGAGGTCATCCGAGCCTACGACACCACCAAGCAGCGGACCAGTGAGTGGTGAGATCCGGTTCGCTGGACCCCGCCCCCTCTCAGCGGTCACTCAACTTTTTAAAGGCTGACAGAGAGCTGAAGCCTGTCAGTTTAACTTTGGCCAGCCCAGGGCACCCTGGGCAACAACGGATATGAAAGACGAAGCGGTATGAGAAAGAGAGAGAGAGAAGGAAAAAAAATCAAGTTCTGTTGTGCTGTAGTTGTATGTTCAACAGCAGACACTAGCACTGTGCTAGCATATTTTTGCCCAGCCTGCGGTCAGTATGGTTTCAGATATGTCAAACAGAGGAGAACAGCATTAAAAAAATTTGACTCTCCTCTCTCCTCCGCCATTCCTTCGGCTATGAGTGTTACAGCCAAAAATGTGGTGTTGATGAGGGTGGTGATAAAGGTGTTGAGAAACGTTTGTGGTAATGGTCTTTGACTGTGACTTCCTAATCATTAATGGCACATCAAACACTCCCTTTTTGTTTTGTTTTTTAATGCTTCTTTATTTTATTTGCATCAAAAAAAAAGACATATCCCAGATCACCGGAAATTTCCAAAGAACATTATGAATGCAGTCCCTGTTTTAAAAAAGAATAATTAACCGGTTGTTTTTACACTCCTCAAATGCTTTCTGCACTAATTTGATAGCTGTTTTTTTTTAATTACGTTACATCTAATGTATCAAGGCCTTACATTTGTTGTTGCCTTCAGCCAATTACTGGTTATGTTTTATTGTATTTAGTTTTGGTTTTGTTTTGATCAGTCTGTGTATCGTGCCTGATTCTTCAGATCTTTTTAGCTTGCAGGTTTTTATTTTACAAATTGGCAACGTTTCAACAGCTTTCTTGAACACGTTTCTGCATTCCACATCTTACACGGCTGCAATGATCACAAAGGTGCCTAACAGGAACTTTTTTCCCCCCGGTGAGACTCTAGCTAGGCAGCGTTATAACACGCTTTCATGTTAGACCAAAATACTGATGTATCAGGCTGCTACACGAGCGTAATGAACCTCAGCCCCGTTTATGTGTCCAGCTCATCGTGACTCTCTTTTAGACGATCAGATGTTCACCATAACAATGTTTATTTGACATAGAACAGAGAGTTAATCCCTCAAGCATAAGTGCCATTAGCATAGGGGAGGAACGGAGGATTTCGCCAGACCCACAAAGTATCGATACAACTTTGTCTCTATAGTTATTTTGTGAATTTGTATTTTTATATTGGACTAAGTGTGACTTTTTGGACTGATCTGCTTTGTAATGAAAACGTTGTCCCTCTTTTTTGTGGTTCCCCTTCAGAAACTGGTCGTGGTTCATGAGCTTACGTCGCCTGTGACTACAACTGTCTTATTAACGCTTCTTTATTTGATGGTGGAGTTTGTGCGTTGGTTTTCTTCTCCCCGTGGGAGAGCACGTTTTGTATAGTGCGTCTGCGCAACGTGTGTCGTCTGCATGTGCATGTGAGCTATGTTACGGATGCGTGCGTGACTGCGTGAGTGCTCGTGGTCCCGTCGGTATGCATGTCCGTTTAACTGTATTACAATAGTTCACCAGAGAGACTCGAATGAGGATGCGCGTGTGATGTCCTCTGTGTCCGGTTGTGTGACGCTGCTTGTTTCGTCCGTCTGCACGACTCCAGGTATACTAAAGGTGAGCTGTATGCCATTGCATGGCCCTGTACGTCACCAGGTGTTAGTGTGTGAGTGAGTGTGTGTGTGTGCAGGTGTAAGTGTGTGAGAGCATGCGTGTCACGTGTCTGTATGTCACAGTTTGAATGAAGCTCTGCTAAAGCTTGACCTGGAGATGTTGCACAATGCACTCTTTTATATTTTATGTGATGAATATTCTTATCTAGTTCATATCAGTTGCAGTATTATTTATCTGGATGGATGTACTGTACATGTTCTTAATTTAGTTTCAGATCTCAGTGTAACTCTTCTTCTTCAACCCGAAACGTCTTTTGTTTAATGCGACAAGAATACATTAATAGCTCTGTGCATTTGGTTCCTTAAGCTGTGCTTTTGACCGATCAGTGGCATCATGGGTCATCGTTCGACTCAAACACTGGAAATATGATGTGACATTGGTTAAAGGCTTGGACTGTTGCTTTCTAAAATCCCGTCTGTCAAAGTGACTGGTTGCATGAATGGAAATGTCGTTCTTGGTTTAGCCTAAATGTTAATTGTACGCTGAATCTCCCTCTATAGTGTTGGTCACTTTAAGAATGAAAATGCACTTTGATATGATTTCAAATTCTCTATTGAGTGTTTTCTTTTTTTTTCTTTCAGACCTTTCTTTTATGTCTTTTTGTTAAATGATTGTTTAGCATGTTGGAACTGCAAACTTTTAAGTGTTTTGTCTTTTAACTGCCATAAAGGACTACTGAAATAAACTTTACAACTGAAGTAATTCTCTTGTAATTTTTTGTCGCATCACCAGATTCTGTTAGTTTTATCCTGAGCAAACCTCAAGGTTATCCAAGATATATTAGTACTGGAACAGGAGAATTGCTGATCATATGTGTTTTATGAGTATTCGCAGTACAGATCGCATGACTCTCCATTGGGGATTCATTGAATACAAAGTCATGATTTGGCAATAATCTGTTTTGTTTCCGTACCATAAACTTCCAAGAGCTTATTTCCTGTCTAGACCAATACATTTATAAAATTTTGCAATCATAAATCTCCACTTCTGGCCGCTATAGTGTTTGTGCCTTAAAAAGAGAGTAAACTGTTAAATGCTGTGCATTGGTTTGCATGTCCTCTAATAAAACACCTAGTTTGACCATCTGCACTGCACTTGCAAATACACTCGTCTCTTTTTCAAAATATGTGCACTCTGCATTGCCATCCTCTTGAAAGGGCAGTAAGGGCGTTAAAATTGACCTTAATGTCTTGTTTACAGCAAGCAAAATCTGTTTATACTGTTTAATCATGAGAAAATTCGGGCTCAGCGCTTCCCATGAACACCACAAATATATGTTCAGAAAATATCATTCTTGCGAAATATGTTGACTAACTTACTGCTTTTGAAATAAGTGTCAAGGCTGTATTTATTTGATTAAAAATGTATTTGGGTTCACCCAAAAATGAAAATTCTCTCAATAATTACTTACCCAAATGTCGTTCGACACCCTTAAGACCTCCGTTCATCTTTGGAACACGAAGACATTGTTGAAATCCGATGGCTCAGACAGGCCTCCATTAACACCAATGTCATTTCCTCTCTCAAGACCCATAAAAGGCACTAAAGACGTCGTTACAAAGCCCATCTCACTACAGTTGGTCTACAATATTTTTATGATTATGATAATAGTTTTTGTGCGCAAAAACAAAATAACGACTAATATAGTGATGGGCCGATTTCAAAACAAAGCTTCGAATCGTTATGAATCAATGATTAGATTCATGATTCGGATCGCCAATGTCACGTGATTTCAGCAGTTTGACATGCGATCCGAATCCTGCATCGATACATTGATTTAAAACGGTAGTTTTTTTGCGCACAAAAAACATTCTCGTCGCTTCATAAAATTATTGTAGAACCACTGTAGTGAGATGGACTTTGTAACGACGTCTTTAGTGCCTTTTATGGGTCTTGAGAGAGGAAATGACATTGATAACAATGAAAGCCTTTCTGAGCCATCGGATTTAAAAAAAAAATATCTTAATTTGTGTTCCGAAGATGAACGGAGGTCTTACGGGTGTCGAACGACATTAGGGTAAGTAATTATTGACAGAATTTTTATTTTTGGGTGAACTTAACCTTTAAAATATATATTATAGCAATTTAAATATTTTTGTATTTTAAAATATGATGTGCTGTGCTGCTTAATATTTAGACTGACAAGCCAGAACCACATCAAGATGTTTGGTCTGGAAACTCACCATTGACAGGGCTCAATCCGAGAGGCGGGATGAACGGCTTTCAAACTCCCTCTGCACGCAATTGGATAGCGCTACAACCAACCAGAGCCAAGAAGAAGCTGACGTAGTTAGAGCGCTCGGTTATTTGCTCTTTTTCAACGAACTTTAAATCTTTCAGAGTCGCGGCCGAAGCAGATTCGAAAGACCGCTATTCGCCAACATGTCCAGCCGCCGCCATCTCCTTTGTTTTCAAGCAGCAGGAACCGTCGAAACTCTGCCGTCATTACGTTAAGCCTGCCTACCGACTCTATACACGATGTGATTGGCCCGTCCAGAGCTAGGCTTTTCCAGCTTAGAAGGGTATTGAGAGTTGCTAGACGACACTCGCGGGCAGATTAAATTTGCTGCCGCTAGGGTGCGTATAGATTTCTCGAGGCTATAATATTTTTGGATTCCCTGATTAATCTAAAGTTACAGAACAGCATTTATTTGAAATAGAAATCTTTAGTAACATTTTTAATGTCTTTATACTATCACTTTTTATCAATTTAAAGCATCCTTGCTAAATAAAAGCAAGGATTTGTTTTTTTGGGGGTCTGTGTATATAAAAAATCAAGCATTTTCTCTGACTGTTGAAAAGCATTGAATTTTGCTTTCAGTGTGGACAGAAAAAATGACACGGAAGCTGGTCCTCGTGTGTGGCATTAAACGGTGCGATATCAATCTAAACAGGAAAAGGCAGGGATATGTCAAATAAATGACATCCTCTTATAGTTTTGATTTTTCGTTCTCACTGTTCTGTTGGTCAGTGACATTAATAGTGTTATCTTTTCCATATTTTAATAACAGCTGTATATTTATGTTGGCCGTGCTTGATGTAAATGTATCCCTAGAAAGAATTAGTACATGGTTTAAAACAAGTTTTCCCATCTTTGGTAATGGCTTTCTGGAATGTCACTTTCTGTTCTAAAATGGAACCTCTTATGTGAGTGATGTCATACAGTTTCTTCAATGTGTCCTGAATTATAGAATTGCAGTCTTAAATCGAATGCATTATTGTTATTTTAGAAACCAAATAAACACAGGTGAAAGATAAAACAGTTTAATTTAGCTCAAACACTGTTGGTTAGAGACCGTAATACTTAGTTAAAGGCCGTCTTGTCACATGATGTGCTTCCAGCTGGACTGTACATTTAGATACACCGGATCATTTACAAAACATCTCATATCAAATATAACAAAATACAAACTGGGTTGCCATCTGAAACTGAGCCAATAATGGCTTTCAGATTGCTACAAATTATACAAAATTGAAGAATGAACGCTCACCAAACATTAAAAACAGAAGTTTTCCCAAGGGTAGCTGTGCGTTCATGGTGTTAACACGTGATCCTGATGTGATACTGTATGTATTATTAGCGAGAATAACGCATGATGAATGTCTGTTTTAAACATCTGTCTCAGTCTGGTGACTAAACCTTTAATCTAATACAATTTCTATATAACCCTCATTCATACATGGCACTATTTGTGTGCACAACCCTTAAAATGGGACTGAGATTGTCAAGAAAAATTTGTGTAATCATATCAAATGACCTCAAATATAGAGGCTACATTTTCAGTGGAGTGTCAATGAACAGCTGGACTTTTCAAAGTTGTATTTTTCAAAAAATAAGAGGTCTTTTTTATCATAGAAGCAGATTGAAAGTGCATACAAGATATGATCAATTGTAGATATAGGTGCATGTTCTGGTGTGTTGTATCCAGCACTTGAGTGTCTGTCAGATTGATAGTCCACTATCTCGGCAGCGTTAGCGCTCCACGCGTCTTAAATTCCAGCTGCGGTCTCACAAGTGGCAGTCAAGTTTGCTAAAAGGGCCTGTTTCCTTGAGCTGGAGCCCCCTGTTAAACGACTCTACAACAATTCATTGTGAATGACCGACTCTTTAGTGTCCAATTTCTTTTTCGTGCTGCACCCGAGAAGCCCAGGTCAGCTCTGGCTGAAGTCAGCAAAGCCCTTGTTCCCAGAGAACTGTTCCTGCGGTATGGGAAAGAAGTATTGTTGTGGCAGGAGGAACCCGGAGCTATGCTGGGTCTGGTGGTGCAGCTGTAACTGGCTGTGACCGTGTGTGTGCTGGAGAGAGTTACTGCCCTGTAGGCCCTGCTGGGAGGTGTAGGGCGGTGGAGGCAATAAGGGCTGCGTCGGGGTCACGGACACAGGAGTGGACGCTGAGGAGGAAGAGACCATCAGGAGCTGCTGTTGCGAGCACTGCCCCAGTGTGTCACCCCGGCCCAGGGAGAAGCGACGGACTGAACTCCCTCCTCCCGCTGAGCTGGAGCTGGTGGTGGCCGTGCTGGACTGGCGTGACGGCGTGCGCAGGCTGGGAGGGGCCGTGGTGAAGATCATGGGGATGGTTTCGCCCTGACTGCGCAGCGAGAAGCGGATCGGCTGCTGGGTGGGTTGCTTGGGTCGCAGGCAGGTGCAGCAGTACACGGCCACCAGAGAACCCACCACTACAAATGCCACGAAGATGGAGCCCACCATCAGAAAGGGCACGTAGATGGGCTCTGAAAGAGAAGCGGCACTGGTTTAAAAGACACTTGATATTCAGTCAAATTAACAACTTGACACTGCATTGACACAGCTGACGAGAATAAAACTTGAGCTGAATAATGACTATATAGAACTGAATCAAATTAATTTAATAATTGATGAACTCCGCAAGATTGACACCGTTAGAACTGAACTGAATCAACATTGAATTAAATATAATAAGTATACAAGAAATAAACGTGACTTGACTTTGATTTAGATGATCATTAGTCTTATCACAAATGTTATTTTTAAATTCCTTTTTATTGGACGTGTGATAGCTGTTTCTTATTTTATCTATTGCTTGTTACTAAATGAAAGGGTTATTTAATAGTGAATATTACTTTTGAAAGCACCCATAACAGCAAAGTAATGGCCAATGTTAGCTAAATCTAGATATAACATATTTTCTTTATGTTAAGGGAATTGTTTTACTGCGTAATATATTTTACATGTATTCACATTAGCTATCTTTTCAATATCTAAAACTTAGTTTCAAATATTCACAGCACATATTCCCACTGTTTGCCTGAGGTTATGCCTTTAGAAACCACCCAAATGAGTTTGTGTACTGAGTTTAAGTCTGTGTAAACTGAATGTTCAATCATATTAAGATAATTTTGGTGGTCAGTCATAACATAAACATTATTTCTTACTTCTCCTCACTAAATGTAGCTGAGATCAGAAGGCAACATTATGTGGAATGAGAGATAATGATAATCAGGTCATGTCAATCAAGTCTTTATCAAAATGTAAATTTGATCTTACAATACTGCAAACATTTCAACCAAGTTGAATTGCTGTCTTATACATTTTTTATTCATATCACAGATGTGCCAGTCACCAGTGATTACACTTTTCAACTGATATAAAAAAAATCTGGTTTCTTATAAAACCTGAGTAAAAATGACAAATTATTGTAACAAATGACTATGGTGAGAACATGTTCTCCATGCAGTGGCTGTAGAGAGAGTGCAGGTGTGTCAGGTTAACCCATGCTCTGTTTAAATAAGTCCGTCAGACATTATAGCAAGTGCTGGCACATTAAATCCCTTTCTAGATGTTGGTATTTTATCTGAGTAAAACATTGTGTAATACACTCTTCATTTTTAAGACCAACAATATAACATAATCCTGTTATGACATTCCGTAATGTGATAATTTTGCTGGCAACAACAAGTAAACTATTATAAGTAATTCAACCTGATGTCATTACGGCTTAATTTTTTATCCCTGTTCTAAATTAGACACACACAAACACGCTGTTATATCTAGAACTTGTTTTTAAAAAAGTTAATAGTAAAGAGGATAAAACTACTTTGCAGGAATAAAACATTTTCTAAATGAGAAACTTTGTAGTAGGCCTATGTTTGTTTAGTTTTCAGTCAGTTGTCTGAATCATAGACGTATGAAGAATCTTTTTTTATTTAAAAAGAGGTTAATTTTTTTATCCGACTTTTTTTACTATTGTAGTTTGTGTCTTACGGGCAGCATATTGTGTGGTGTTCTCCACTTCTCTGTCGTTCGTGCAGGTTCCCTGGTCGAGACGCGCGTCCGGGGCCGCGCAGCAGTATCGCAGCGAGCAGCTCCCGCAGCACACCGTCGCGTCCGAGGTATCGAAGTCCTCCGGACACTGGAAGCCCTCATGGTAATTCCCACTGCTGTCTAGCCAGCCGTGACAGTACTCTCCCCGGGCATCAGATATCCGCAGATTCCATGTCAAATACCCCAAGACTAGGCAATTCAGCAGGCGCACCATACCGGCAAGATGCGCTTTATTGTGCCAGTTCCTCACAAACAGCGCGCACCCGATAAACTGTTTGGGGGTTAAGCGAGTTTTAAACGAACTAGCAATGATTTGGGAAAATACTCCATCAGCTCAAAAGATTTAAATCAGTCACTGGGATTAAATCCAAGGATTGTTGTCAAAATCCAATGAATCATCCAGCTCCGGTTTTAGAATGTTTTAAAATAGGCTATCACTTCCAGAAATTCCATGATTTTATCCGCTGGTGTCTGACATTTTAGTCTCGTTAACTTCTCACCGAATAGGCCTTTTTGTATCCATGTGGATGTAAAATAATGAACGGTCCCCTATACGATGACAGGTAAAAACACGCTCCTATCTTGCAGTTCTTCCCTAAGAAGTTCTGACTGCACAGACTCGCGCGTCTGCTCTGAAGCCACTTTTCAAATGTGCTGCTCTCGTAGTTTGTTTTAGACTCGCACCCGCTCCGTTTCTATGACGCGCACGCTGTTAGCTGGCCGGACGGACGCGCGCATTTAGCCTATCTGCGTCCTGTTGCCCGGAGAGCGCAAAATTCATGTGTAGGCTATTCTCTGTTCAATATGAATGGAAAGGCTTGCTTCTTTCTTTTTCTTTATTTGTACTTGTTTCTTTGTTTCCCTTAGGCATAGCCTACTTAAACTGTTTTAACTGTAATTGAAATTAAAATTTAATTGTTTCAAATTTGGTGCTTTTGGTTTTCATTTTTATTTATGTCAGAAAAGGTTATTCGCTCAGTAATTTTGGAAAGCGGTGATAACGGTTTGCTGTTAAATTCATAAGTGTCGTGTTGTCGCCCTCTTCTGGCCATTCGTGTTTTGTAAAGCGACTAACCACTGGAGGCTAATATTTACAGGCTAATTTGTACTTTCTGAAAATAAATAATATGGGCTTGGAGTTGGTCATCATCATTTTTTACACATAGCCTTGCTATAGGCTAGCTACTATGGAAGTCAATGGGGCTCATCAAATGTTTGTATACTCTTCCAATTATCTTTTGTGTTTAGCAGAAGGAAGAAGAAAAAAATCATACTGGGTTGAAACAACTTGAGGGTAAGTAGCCTAAATGAGGGGGTGAACTATCCCTTTAAAGAGCTTCTGTAGCTTCTTTATTGATTCCATACTTACAGTATTGCTGTTCGTGCTGCCGTTGATTAGCGGGAGATTATTACAGTAGCTTTCTGCTTAATATTTAGTAGGCTATAGGCCTAGCACCTCTATATGAGTAATTAATATCGAGTAGCCTATGCTTTTTAGACTACTGAAGTTAGTAGAAGGCCTATATGTTCTGTAAACGAAAAAGAAAGAAAAAAAGTATCAAGCAAGTAACGCAGACTAAAATAGCCGATTTGGACCCACGCATGCGTGGAAAGCGTTCTGTAATGACTGGGCACCAGCTCCACATCGGCTTTTCCATTTCCCGCTCCTGGCACACTATAAGAGAAACCCGCTCCCAAGATACGCCAACTTTCAAAAAGATTCAGAAAACTGTTCCAAATGTGCTTCCAGATCCAGCACTGGAGCAGTAATACAGATGATTTATTTAACAATGTAATTTTATAGGACATGTAAATGGCATCACAATAAAATAGCCTACACGTGTTGATTGTTATTAGCCTATTAGTATTATTATTATTGACACTTTGTAATTGCGGAGCTTTAATATTAAGTTTAGCCTTATTGTATTTAAATGTGTATTTCAAGTGGCTATGATAAGTCCAAAAGTTTCTTCTTCTTTTTTTTCTTCTTTCTTTTTTCTCAGTTCTGCCTAAAAACAACAGCAAACAAAGCATACCCCTGATAGGCAGCAACATGGCTATGCGAAAAAACATGGAGGGAATCATGCACACCTCTTTATATCATCTTGCACCTCTCTAATCTGAGCCACTGATGGGAGCACAAGCCACATACACACACCGAGTGGCGAGGCGCGTGCGGGTGCCGCCGGTATTCCCCTGTTGGTAGAATTAAAGCCAGCGCGTGCTGTTACCGCCAGGGGATTGGAGCAATGACTTGTCAGTAAAGTCACCCACCCTCTGAGTACCTCAGACAGAGTTAGAAGTGTTTGAGACACAGAGCAAGGCGGCGAGACACTGGGATAACTGATTTAACCAGACCGGGACAGAACGACATTCAAGTCCGAGGGTGATGGAGGAGGAGATGCTACCAGCAGACGAAGGTCTCTCTGCGCCCAAAATCTGCAGGCAGCAGCAGCAGCGGAGCCCGTACAGCTCCCTCAAGACCTTTCAGAGCAAGCGCGCGGCGGGCAAGGCGAGATATGACAGACCCACAATGGTGGACATCCCGCAGCTCGGAGAGCATCCTCATCATCTCAGTCATCATCAGCAACAGCAGTATTCACAGCGCGTGCCGCTTCCTCAAGCCTGCCTCTCCATCAGCAGCAGTCAGCAGCACCGTCTCCCCTGCGAAATCAGGCCCAGCAGCAGAGTCGCGACATCCAGCGCGGCATCATCAGCGGGGAGCGCCACGGCGGCAGTGGCGGCAGCGGCGGCGGCATCATTTGGCAGCCAGAGGAGGGTCGCAAGCCAGGATTCGGGCAGATACCCTGCGGGTCGCGCCGAGCTCAGCCACCAGTCTCCAGACTGCACATTTGGAATAAGCTCAGGTAAGTGAACCTAAGTTTGCCTAAGAAACTTTTATCCATGAATTCATTACGAAGCTAAAACTTAAACTGTCTAACTTCATACAACCCAATGAGAAAAGGAAGTGTAATTTTCCCTTTCATATGGAAATTATTTTTAAACGCGACTCAAATGAGTAGCCTACAAGGATATTTTAAGACCCACGCCCAAATAATGCGACTTGTTCAAACATTGACATGCTTAGTTTCACATCAGTGAAAACAAGTGGCATAACAATTTCATAATACCCCTGCACTAACATGTTCTGTTTCTGTCATACACTTTCAGATGACATTGGGAGTCTTCTGTATTTACCAAAATCTTTATATCACTAACACAAGTTGTTGACACCTGCTTAGTTAATTTCTTAAATGATCACTGCTGATCTCTCCAATAAAGCATAATGAGTATCAGTGAGGAAGAGTTGTTGAGTTTTAGCTACAATAAAATGTAAACACTGGATGGGCTATAGGTAATACACATGATTGGTTTTCTATGGAGAGTGTCTTGTTTTTCTCACCAACTCAATGAGTTACCTAAACTTGTCAACTCCAGTAATTGTTTTTTCATGTGCTTGTTACCGGAGATTGTTTTCATTCATCAGAGCCTCAGGCCTTTACAAATTGAGAAGTTGTGTCATTATCATACAGCAGGGTGCCTCAGTGTCTGTACAAACATTCAGCTGATCTATTTGTCTCCTCACAATTTTTTAGATTGGATATGGAAAAGTTTAAATCAACCATGCACATTTTTTCTTTTTTTGTCTTTTAAAGCATGTTTAACATGCAGAGTCCAATCTGAAATTCACCTTGACACTCTTAAAAGGGTTTCAGGCTGTTCACTAAATATTAATTGCACTTGATGAAGATCAGAGTTCACAGTGTAAACAGTGAATTCTAATTTCATACCAAGCCCTTTTGATTTATTGTTATGGAGTATTGTTATGGAATATCCACTGAGAAAAGAATACATGTGGGATTTTTTGGCCAATCAGACATTGCTAATGGTTTCATCTCTTTAGCTCTGGGGAAAGGAGCCGTAGGCACCCAAGGACACAGCTCTGAGATCAGTGCAATAATCCAAATTGCATTTAAAAGCTCCTCCAAAGGGATTGTGATTAAAACAAATGTGGCTCATAAATTTGGCTCTGCGGCACATGTTGTGTTTAATGAAATTTCATGAGGCTCACTCTGCATGGCATAACAGAGGAAGAGAGGGAGGGAGAGAAGGAGAGAGGGGAAGAGAGCAGAAAAAGAGGGAACGACAGCAGCAAAGGAAAGGGGAGAGGGGAAGATAGAGGAGAATGATATCAAATCCATCTTGCTGGGGGTAAACAGAGATGCTGTGCATGTTAATAAATGGCCACATCTGCTTAAGCCTGATAGACACATCCAGGCGACGGCGAAGGCTCGAGCCCGTCAGTCATACGGGTGCCACAGCGACTGCCTGAGCTGATAATTGTCTGCCCTGTGTCTTTGTGTGAGGGTGGCAAATTCATAATCATCCTCTTAAGATTCTGCATCTGGGCGCGGCCAGAAGGCCGTGGGGAGACAGAGTAATTGTATGCGGTTGGTTGGTCAGCATTTTCCTTTTATTAATCTCTTTGCTTCTTTTCATCATATTTAGAGGATTTGAAAGAAATGAATAGTGTTTATTACAACAGTGTCACCAGTGTGTGTGCGTGCGTGTGCGCACAGATTCACTGCGTCCTTATCTCCTAAATCTGTAGGCATGCTGGGCCTAGTTGCAGATTTAAAGATAAAAATGATGGAAAGTGCAAATGGAGGACAAGAAGGACATAGCAAAACAAAACAAAAGCCAAAATAGTGTTCATAAAGATGCTGTGCAAGCAATTATGTAGTGATGTTAGGTTAAATTGAAACATTAAATTGTTTAGAACAGAATAGTACAAAAAAATGAGGAAGTAGCGTTAAAGGGTATTATCATATATTATTTTCTTTCTTCCATAGAGCACCAAATCAGAAGTTTAGCAGAATATCTGAAAAATCATCATAAAATTTATATAAAAATTTTCCTTGAAAATACTGGTGGTCCCCATTTACTTTCATTGTATAAATTCATTTAATTGCTCTTTTTTGGATGCATTGAAATACATTATAGTTTAATTCATGGTCAAACTGTTTCTTTGAATATGAAAAATGAAATCTGATGCTAACTTGTGTGAAATTTTGATCTGTCCTCATAGAAAACCGGCTCATATTGGATGCTTTTGCCCAGCAGTGCAGTCGAGTGCTCAGCCTCCTCAACACCAACGGACGGCTCCTTGAGCCCCAGCCTTCCCTGGCCCCTCCATCCTCTTCCATCTCCACTCTCATAAAACAGGAGGACAGCTGCCTTTCACCCGGAGAGAGGCTCGGTTCTAAGCCCAGGTCGGAGGAGATATCCCTGGAGAACCCAGGTGAGGAGACCCAACGGGGCAACCACTGGAACCAGCAGCAGACTTCTGCTTTCCTCCGTATTTTCACAGAGTCGCTACAGAACTACCTTCTGACCGGACCCCAGTCATCAGACAGTGAACGGTGCCGCCCAGCAGACGCTGAGCCGGCAGCATCAGGGTCCCCAAGGCACAACTTAGGCGGCTGGGCTTCACCAGCACCGTCAGAGTCCTACGGACACCCCTCATCCACACTGCCTGAGGAAGACGAGGAGGAGGAAAATTGTTGTCCACGCTGTATGGAGCTGGAACAGGAAGTTCTTAGTCTACAGCAGGAAAATGAGGAACTGAGACACAAACTGGACAACATACCAGGTATTTAACTTTATTTGATGATTTAGTTTTATTTCAGTCTTGATATTTGACACAGAATCCACTATAAGAAATTATTGCCCTCCTAATCTACTAATCTACGCACAGTGTAATAGGCTAAATATTTACATGAATTTCATGAATTTATAATGAGAGTCATTTAATCATCTATTGGCAACAAAAGAGATGCTTTAAGGTATTTTTGCCAAAATAAAAGCTTTGTAATTTAAACTTTGAAAGCAAAGAAATCAAGACTGCCATAAATAATAGTATTCTACAGATGTTCTGTAAAATAAAAGTATTATTATTAAATACATGTCTTTTTTAATTTTTCTATACAGTAGTATTTTTGCAACAGTTAGCAACTATATTTCCTTTAAATAAAAATTATTATTTTAATCATATTTGTGGGAATACATGTCTTCCTTTTTTTTCCTTAGCTGTTTACATACCTGGCCTTAGCAATGGATATTATTTTTATGCATTAAAAAATTCAGGTTTGGATGCCATTCTAGTGCTGGGGGAAAATATTTTTTTATTAATCGCATCCAAAACAAAAGTTTGTTTATATAATATATGTGTGTGTGGTGTGTACTGTGTATAATTATTATGTATATTAAGAAATAGTTGCATGTACATATTGTATATATAATTTATCTTGGTTATAAATATAGTTTTTTCATTTTTTTAAATGTATACATGCATGTGTGTGCATTTATATATACGTAATAATTATACACAGTACACACTCATATATATTATCAAAACACAAACTTATTTTGGATGCGATTAGTCACTATACATTTTTTCCCAGCACAAAAAATACCCATTTCACAGTACGTTTGTCACCTATTATTAAGTTATTCCACAACTGAAAGTATCTAAAAAGGGTTATCGAGACAATGGTGTACTCTCAGATTTGCCACTTTAGAGGGGGAAACCCCTTATGAAGATAACAAAAGCTTTTCTAAGCCACAAAGTGAGTAGTATGCATTCATTAATTAAATAGTTGAACTATTAATTTCATATGGTATAAAACTTTAATTGAAAATAAATGACACATTTCACCTTGAACCGTTCATTGTCTTTGGCTTATGTGCAACAGCTTAGTTTATTTGGTTTAAATGAAACTAAAATTTCACCAACAAGTTTTGCTGGTTTTGCCTTCAACAGCTCCTTGCCAGAATGTTTTGGACTTTTTTAAGACTGTTCTTCAGCACTACAACCAATTTGTGCAGCCCCAGCCTGAAGAGCAGCTTACCGAGGTGAGGAAAATTCAAATAGTCTGTTTAAATATGAAATGAAACCACAGTGACACAAGTTTACGCAAGACACTGTTATGGAACATGAACTGAAACTGCCATTCAAATTGAGGTCTAATCTGGGGTTATGAAAATATCACACTGAACAAATGTTAAATAAAACTAAAAGCAACAGAATCTTTTAGTATTCCAGTAAAGTTTAAGTTCTTTATATTGAATTTGCTTGTGTAGCGTCTGTTTAAATGTTGATGCATTAAAGCGCATTAAAGATTAAAGACAGCATTAAAGATTTTTCCCCTCTACAATCTATAATCTTATAATCTCTGTCTTTTCGAAATAGGGCAGTAAACAGCTTCTGGGGAACTACCCTCTCTTCATCACCAATAAGCAGTGGGACGAGGCAGTCAACTCCTCAAAAAAAGATGGCCGGCGGCTCCTGCGTTACCTTATCCGGTTTGTGTTCACCACAGATGAGCTGAAATACTCATGCGGTTTGGGAAAGAGGAAACGTTCAGTACACACTGGGGAAACGGGACCGGAGAGACGGCCTCTTAACCCTGTCAAGGTCACTTGTCTCAGAGGTAATGAGCTAAAAGTACTTTTAGGGTGTGTTCATACATTTGGCATGTTTACTTTGATTAAAACAAACTCTGGTGCGATTGCTCTGTTAGTGCGGTTCATTTGAATAAGCGTGAACGCTGCCATATGAACCCTGCCAAACAAACGGATCGAGACTGCTGAAAAGATGGGTCTCGATCTGCTTAGGTGCGGTTTGACTAAAATATGAACACAACACAGGGCAGGATGTTATGTCACACAATGTGCCCCTTAAAATGACAACGTTCAAGCGTCAAATGACAAGCATACCTGTTTTTTCTCGTCATAGTCACGGTGTTGCCTGTTACAGTTCGGTATAAGCATCAGAACCACGTCTTCTTTCAGCAGATCCTCATTTGTGTGTGTAACGGAGGAATTCCTGCCGCTGTTTTGACTCCTTTACACATTTTATAAACAGTTTGTGAGTTCCCAGCTGATAAATGTCTGTGATGAGTCACGCAGGTACTGTGCTACTCCGCAGCAGTGCCAGTCTAAAATAGTCTAAATATAAACACTTATTATGGGTGTACTGTAGTGATTCAGGATAAGACAAAAACACTGTTTGGAAAATGGATTCAGGATGTACTCACTCATTATATACATTTTGTCAATTTTGAACACAAAAAAATTGCAGTGTGAACCAAGCGAACCAGGACTAAATGCATCATTTTCTTTTTGGGACGGTCCAAAAGAACTACGAGAACCGAACAACAAATGTGAACACACCCTTACACTTTTTAGATTTTAGTATTTGTGAGGCACGTATTTTAATCAGATTATCAATGCGATAATTATTCAAACTTAATTTAGCTTCTCACATGTTCTGTCTATCTCCCTCATCCATCTCTGTCCCCCGGCCATCCCTCCCTCAGAGTTTATCCGGATGCACTGTGCTTCTAATCCTGACTGGTGGATGCCCTCTGAGGAGCAGATAAACAAAGTCTTCAGCGATGCAGTGGGGCACGCGCGACAGGGCCGGGCTGTAGGCACTTTCCTGGGCAACGGGGGCAGCGGCAGCAGCAGCAGTGGTAGTTTATACATGGAGAGTTACGAGCTCTCTCAGGATGATCTCTATCTTAAGGGCACACAGAATGGCCTGGGGGACTAAGGAAGAGATGTTCATCCAACATTCAGCACACAAATCTTGGATCAAGGTGAGGAGTGAGCCCTACTGTCAGTCCGGATCAGCTCACACAGAGATTGCAGCACTTACTTGATGTTAACAGGGTTTGTGGATGAATGTATTTCCTTATTCCTTCCTGTCAATACATTCCAGGGAATTCACATCTACCCAGTGAATTATGAGGGATTCTTCCATGCTTTATTGTTTGATTCTGTGTTAAATGGTTAGTAGTCACTAGGCAGCAGAGTTGGTTGAATTCTTCAGAATATCAGGTTTGTTATTTGCCTCAATTCCTAATTTGTTCCACTGAATGTGATTTAAGAATATGATCCACTATAGCAACATGAATGTATCCGTTTCCCTCCTTTGTAAATAATGAGAGCTTCTTTCTCGTGTCAGATTGGTCAGATGTTCATAAAGACAGCCTATAAATAAGGTTCTATTATGACGTTCTGTTAATCTCTCTGATAAGGTTGAATTGAAAGTGCTGTCCCATATTTTATCATCATATGATGTTGAAGAAAAAAGCTGTGATGTTGCAAAAATCTGTTTCTTAGTGGCTGCAGGATGAAATTACTGAATTTGTCCGCGTCTGTGACAGTGGAGATACAGTAATCTGTGATATAATTTGTTGTTTGGTTTCCTTATCTTTCCTCTAACTTTAAAGGTCCAACAAGGAGGCGATGCTGTTCGTAATTTGTGTTGCTGCTTCTTGATTCTAGTTCGTCAAGCACCACAAAGATCACGTTTAAAGGATCAACCCAACATTTATTCTACCACACAATAATATTCTGTGTGACTGCATAGAAACTACATGAAATGCCTTAAAAAGAGACAACATCTACCACTAAGAACTACAAATACTGCCAATTCAGACTGTTGATAATCTCTTGGTGTTCCTGTTACATTAGTGGCCTCTGGCTGTTTGGGTTTTCAAACAAAAGAAAAATGGGTTTGAAAACAGACCATCTTTCTTTAATGCCTTAGACAGAGTCTCTATCTGTGAAAATGTTTATACATCCAGGTCATTGTGTAATGTCTGGTAGAATTCAGTCAAATGTCATTTAATTACATTTTGAATTCATTCTCCATGGTGCTTCATCAGATGTCAGATGGTGGGGAATCCCTAACATTTAAACCTGTTCACCACATCAAAACTTGTGATCATTGAGGGGATTTCTTATCTCTTATATCATCTGCTTCTAATGGCTACTGTATCACTTGAGTTCAGGTTTAAATGTCAGCGATTCCCAAACATTAGACAGCTGATGTGAAAGATGTGTCAGAGTGATATAAAGTCTTCAAAATATGTTACTACCAAGTTGCTGTTGCCTTTGACTACCAGACATACAAAAGCTTCTGTTGTTGTGATATGTAGCCTGTTGTGATTGTACAAATCCATAGTGATCGGAAATTGTTAGTCTTCTAGTCTATTCAAAGAATGTGTCAACACTGTGAACCCCACCAAAAGTGATGAGACTGTTTTCCCCCTACTTAATAATGATATTTTCTTTTCAAACAGATGCATTTATGTAATGTGAACAAAAATGAAAAAAGACGATGAAACAAAAAACTGACTGAGACAATGCCTTCTGTGTTGTGATTCAATAGGAGCTACTCTATTAATTCCAGACATTGAACAATAGATGGCAGTAGACAACAATAAAGCCATTGCAACGTTTCATTGTGAAACCAATTCAAAAGCTGTCAAATTCACTCCAGTGTGAATAATTCCAGATGTCTGCGGGATGAGCATGCGTACAATTGATCAAATCGTTCAAGAGAAGCAATGTATTATTCATGATAAACAGAGTGCAATATTAGGATCAAAGTGAAAAGTGCCTTTAGAACCCTATAAAATCAGCCTGCTGACCAGATGAGGCTGAGACAGCAGACCATTTTATGCTCTTGTTGTTTTAAACATGGTTTAATCACCATCCGCTGTTTGTAAGTACTGATCTTTTCAACTATAGTATGTGTAATGCAGGCATTTCCAGGCCTTGCATAATATATGTGGCTGAAATAAGATTTCGTTCTGCCAGAAAAATGATAATTTTCATCATGGGACAGTTTAGCCGAGATAGCATCAAACCCCACCCCTTGTACTCCTACACACCCGGCCCATCATGACTGTACTGTGGGGGGTTTGATTCATTGACTTGAATCTCTTTAAAAGTTACAAACAGAGTCATTCAGATTCTTATTTGTTCAGTGATATTTTTCATTGTTACGCCAGGTAAAGATCAAGCGAGTCATTGAATCATTCACCCAACCGATTTGCTCTAAGCGCAGGAAATGCTTTATTAAAATGTGTCTGCATCCAGAAAATGCTTCAAGCGCTGTTCAAATCGTTCATGAACCATATGCCTATATCTTAAAATCACCAATCTCATCAGACCCAATTTTCCAAGCACTTTACCTGATTAGCTCTAACCCAGGGGTGGGGAATGTTGATCCTGGAGGGCCACTCTCTTGCAGAGTTTAGCTCCAAGCCTCCAACCCTGAAAAAACCACCCACCTGCCTGTAACTTTAGTGATCCTGAAGACCTTGATTAGCTTCGGGTGTGTTAGATTAGGGTTGGAGCTAAACTCTGCAAGAGAGTGGCCCTCCAGGATCAACGTTCCCCACCCCTGCTAACCCATGTTGAGTTCGTTTAAGAGGTGGGGTTAGAGATGAACCTTAACGGTGAGCCTTAAAACACCTGAAACTACTTAAACCAGCGACTCGGTTGGTAAAGGGGCGTATCCGTTCAGTATATGTCCAACAAATGATGCTCCTTTGCAAGATCCATGAAAGCGAATTAAAACATATAAAAGATTTGCTCAAACAAACCGTTTCGCTCAGTGACATGAGTCATTACGAAAGAAAGCGTGGAGACGTTTTTTTTTCACACTTCGTTTTCTCTCATTCTGGCGTGCTCCCTGATTCCAAGTCAAGGTAGAGCTCGAACTAGTGATCTCTACTAAATCATTCATTAAGTTCTGACATGAACTATCCCCGCACGGATTTAAGCTGCCTTTCTCTTTAATTCTGCTGGATACTTTATTGCGGAGCCCCCACAAAATGTTGGAGGGCGGGCCACGCAGCAGCAGCGCAGTGAGTTGTCAAAATCTGTTGTGGTGGTGACGCCGAGGGTCCACAACGCCCACTAAAGTAAATTGATGTGAAGTTTGTCTCGAGAGGGATTTTATAGGCTGTTTGTTATCATCGACGTTGCGATTGTGATCGTCTTTTTGAAACGAGCTGATTGATAATGCAGCGATTTCTCTTACTGCAACTTCGGGCGGCGGACAGGCGCAAGGGCGCGGGCAGTGTATAGTTATCCAATGCGCAAGTGTCATTCTGTTGGATTATCCCAAACAACTGCGTCTCCAACTGCACCGGGATGCCTCTTATCAGCCTGGACGACGATGATCAGAGATGGGTCCCGACGCATGTCAACGTGACCGTCCTTCGCGCGAGGGGTCTGCGGACGAAGGGCAAGCAAGGCAGCCGCTATGTTTACACAATTATCCAGGTCGGCAAGGAGAAGTACACCACCGGCCTGGTGGAGAAGGCTGAGGAGCCACAGTGGAACGAGGAGTGCTCGTTTGAGCTGTTGCCTGGGCTGCTGGAGGCGGGTGGGACGAGCGCGTACCCGCCTGGTAGCAGCAACCTGGTGCTCAACGTGATGCATAGAGTGCTCATCGGGCTGGACGTGTTTCTCGGTCAAACTATTGTTCCCCTCGACAAAGTTTTCCAGGAGGGAATGTGTCCTAGAAATGAGTGAGTATTTGAGCTAATAATGGGATAGATTAATAGGCCTCTTGGTCGAGGGCCTCTTTAAGACCGTTGTAGCCTACTCTGTCAGTACCATTGGCATCAGAATCAGATTGGCTACCATGGTACTGCATGATTACCATATTCACGTGCCAAAGTATTTACATGATATTCGAATATACATCACTGTGGTTTGCTGGTTTCTCTCATATCCCAAAAGTATCCAAAACCCTTTAAAAACCAGCAGGAGACCAACCTGCAGGCATGAAAACATTTTCTAATTGGCAGGGTTAGTTAACTAAAACATATTTGTCATATAAATTAAATAAAAGTTACATTTTTATTTGGGTATACTAAACTTAAAACAAATAAACTATATGAGCATATTAAAAAATAATTAAATTAAAATGGAAGTGGAAAACACAAAAATGAATATTAATCAACAATTAAATAAATCAATTACACTGATTACCGGGTACCTGTTAAAAACATGCCTTTTTTTGTTTTACCGCTTCTCCGTAATTCCTACTTGACAGCATGAAAGAGTGGTTGTAAAAAATATTAAGTGTAGCATTAAGTTCTATCTTTATGGTTATTATAGCCTTACAAGTTAATGTAATTGAATGTATTTTTGAAGCATAGAAGCTATCCTTGTTTTTCAGTTGATATAGTCCTGGGATATTTGACACAGGCATGCCAAAACCTTGAGCCTGTGATTTTGGGTGGAAGAATTTCTGTGCACCCATTTCACAGTTGGACAGACATTCGTGTTCGCAACACAACAGAACCGCAGGAAGATTCTTTGGCCTGACACCAAAACTTAACCTAAATTACTGATGTCACATGCAATATTAAACAAATGCATGGTGGTCAAAGTCACACAAGCAATCTATGGGAAGTGCAAAACCAACACTGTTTTGAATACCAGAGTAATGGGATATGTTTTTATAGACACAACAACAGCAACATACTTGGAGGGGCATGCTGCGTCTAGTCCTTATGTCCTCATCAGTGCTGGCACAGAGTCATGCCTTCACACAGGGTAGTACCAGTGTGTGTCAGAATGGTCATAGAGTCTGACTGAAGCTCAACAAACACACATTTCACTGCAGTCCAACAGACGTAACCTTTCTGGAATCTTCTTTTTTCAATGTTCATTTTATTTGATTATATCTCTTCCAGATCAAATATAGATGAAGTTTAACTACATATCTAGCAGTGCCATCATTAGGAGGAGTAAATCATTTGTCATGGGAGGGGAGGAAGAGCTGAGGTAGGTGGGGGTCTCTTGGCTGAATCCTCTATAAACAATTGAGGGAGGAAGTCAGTGAGCCATGCTGAGCAACAATAACATTGTTATTTTCATATTTGATATGCCTTTCGTTATTCAAACATCCACTATTCAACTCTCAAATTCACACAATGTTCAACTAATAAACAAAATTGATTTAATTAAAAAACAACGTCAAGAGTGTAAGTACCAAATGCAATTGAAGTTTGATATAGATTATGATATAAACTATATTCTTTGACACCACAATGCTAAGGTGTGGTGGGTGGATTTGTCTAGTAACAGCAATAGCAAATGAATTTGTCAACATTGAATGTTTATCTTGACAACTTTCATTTTCTAGTTACTGTTTGCACTGCCATGTAGGCCTCTCGGTATTTCAGGTCATAAGGAGACCAAATGTCCATCTCTGCACACAATATTCTGAATCCTCCCATGTCATTGTAGGCGTGAGGCTGTTCTGCACATCTGGATTTAATTGAGCTCAGAGTTGCACCTCTTTCTCTCTCTCGCTCTCTTTCCCTCTCCCTCTCTCCCTCTCTCTTCTGCTGTCTCTCAGTTTAAGGCGTTTGTCTTGGCTCTCTGCACATGTGCGCACATGAGGTGCTCTGTGGTGTACCGGAAATGGAGGAAATAGTTTCACCACTGGTTCTCTGTGAGACAAAGGGACGGCACTAATGCAGTAACATTCGTTCAAGAGGCCCCCGCTTGTGTTTGCACTCCTATATAGGTCATAGCAGTTTGCTTCAGTGTGGTGCAGGAAATTGTAAGCCGATGTTAGAAAAGATGAGGCCATCAACGAGAGCATCATTTTAAGTGTAAAAGTTCAGGCCAATATTGTTGTTTTCCCCCCAAAATCATTAGACAAAAACCACTGATCAAACGTTTGAGGTCAGTAAGAGTTTTAAAATGTTCTTAAGGCTGCATTTATTTGATCAAAAATATAGTAAAACTATTAAAATGTTAAACATTTTGTAATGTAATATATTTTATTAATGTAATTAAAATGTCACAAATCATACAATTTTAATGGTTTTAAAAAATATTTTGGAGTGTGCATTATATATATGTATGTATGTATGTATGTATGTATGTATGTATGTATGTATGTATGTATGTATGTATGTATGTATGTATGTATGTATGTATGTATGTATGTATGTATGTATGTATGTATGTATGTATGTATGTATGTATGTATGTATGTATGTATGTATGTATGTATGTATGTATGTATGTATGTATGTATGTATGTATGTATGTAATGTATGTATGTATGTATGTAATGTATGTAATGTATGTATATGTATATATGTATATATGTGTGTGTATATGTATATATGTATGGTAGGAAGTTTACAAAATATCTTAATGGAACATAATCTTTAAAATCGATTAATTTTGACTATTGCCATAAATATACCCGGGCAACTTATAAATGTGACTCTGACCACAAAACCAATCAAGTTTATCATAACCATTAAAAGATATTTGTGTTCTAAAAGTAGGAATGCACCACATTTAAACATTCTGATACAGATTTTCATGTAATGGTCAATTACTAATAAATGTTCTATAATATTTTGTCTAAATAACTTTAAAACAGGCATTTTAATACTACAAGTTAATTTATCACAGCATTAAAATGTACAGTATGAAAATTGGATATTAATTTTGACATTTAGTGTACAAAGTTATTAAAATAGTGTTTTTAAACATTTAAGTTCACATTAGATGATATAAATATGCTTTTAGATGATTTGCTTTTTCTTTCTATGCTTAAGGTGGTTCAAGCTACACTCCAAGGCTGGTCGAAAGGAGAAGGAGCGGGGAGAGCTGCAGGTCACCATCCAGTTCACCCGCAACAACATGACCGCTAGCATGTACGATTTGACCATAAAGGACAAGCCCCGTTCTGCATTTGGGAAACTGAAGGACCGTGTCACAGGTAAAAAGCGAGATGTGGAGTCCTCCTCTGCCATTTTACCCGGCCGCTTCGCTGCCCTATCAGGGTCTGTAGGTCCTCCGTTTGCGGGAGATGGTGGACCCGATAAGCCAGGCGAGGAAGAGGTGCTCGATGAACACAGGAGCAAGGTGAAAGACTTCTTTAAAGGGAAACTACGTAAGAATTCAGACACAAGGTCCTGTTCGTCATTAGCTTCGGATAGTAGCATGGCATCATCTGCCGGGGATCCATTCGTCCCAGTAGAGCTGTCTAGGACGCCTGTCTACAGCAGCAGAGTGATGGAGCCCTTCCGTATAGAAGCTGAAGGAGGGATAAAAGGTCAGTCAGCTATAAGAAGAGAAACTGAGAATTCAATATCATCATTATTATTGATCATTTACATGATGTGGGCTCCATATAGTTTATGATAATTTACTCAGTCTCATGTCATTCTGTATTATTTTCTTTAATCTATTGATCAAAAAAGAAGATATTTTAAAGAATGTTTAAATCGGTTTTGTGCTTACAATTTAAGTCAATGGGGTCTAAAACAGCATTGACTTTGATTGTGTGGACAAAACAAAAACTTTTTCAAAATATCTTCTTTTGTGTTTCACAGATGAACTGTCCCTTTAAGACATCTTTCAAACACTCCTCAAATTTCTGGTTGACACATACTGATCTTTGTTGGTACCTTTTCTCTGTCTTCTCTCTGTGATCATGTCTTTAAAGCGATGATGACCCACAAGCGTGCTCATAGCGATGAAGCCAGTAAGATCACGGGTGTTCCTCATCTTAGCCCTGCCGTGGAAAACCTAAAAGGTCAGAGCATGGCGCTCTCCAAATCAACCCTCTGCATCAACGGTAGCCATATCTACTCATCCGAGCCTGTCAGCCCCAAGAGTCCAAGCACCATCCCGGCCAAGCTCTCCCTGCTGGAGAAATGCGCCCCCCTTTCTCGCTCTCTCCAGAACCTGACCCGACGCGGCGAGGACTCGCAGAAGAGTGATGGGAGACGCTGGTCCATTGATAAGAGCAAGAAGGAGGACGGGGAGATGGATGGAGCTCAAAGTCAGACCCAAGGGACCGCTTCTCCAGAGGAAAGCCAGTGCAGGCCGCTGGACCTGTGGAAGTAGTGGATAAAGGGAAAAAGCTGAGGAAAACTCTGTTTTCTAGCGGGAGGAGTGACTCTCTCCCAGCCAAGCCGGAGCAGGGCCAGGTTTCTGCTCCTCTTGAGGGCAGACGCAGAGGGTGGTTTGGCTCTGGTGACTCACAGAACAAGCCAAGGTGAGTGAAAGCACGGCTTCTAGGTTTTATGTTACGGTACAAAAGATGTCTGACTTTGCACATGTATCAGTATCATCAATAGCTATTCCCCATGATCTGTATTTGACTGTCAGACGTTCTTCAAAAGGGATACTTTGTTTTTAAGGGAATGGCTTTGAATGTCAGCCAGCATTTTGGTCCTCAGAGAATATTCTTAGAAAAAGAAGCTGTTTGAGTTTGCTGATGCAACAGTTACTGCAGCAGCTTTTTCCATTTCATTCCTTTATATTGCTCTTGGTCTGCAGAACATCATGGGTCAAGAAGATATTTTTAAAAGGGCTTATTAATGTGCTTTTTCATCCAAAAAAAGAAAAAAAAACGTTCCACAAATTTGTTGAATCATTCAAAATCATCAGCTATTTTTTATAAGAAATATCCACTTTACAGTATTTTTTTTTCATATTTCAGTAATTTCATCTTTTCGTTCAGCAGCATGTTTTTTTTTTCAGTGCATCCAAGCATTTTCTTATAGTTCACACCTTTTTTATTTTCATTAGTTTGAAATCTTTGAAATCTTGTATCACAATATGAGTCATTTTATTTCAAAACAATATATCTATAGTCTCAATATATAGTTAATTTTGCTGGAAGTTGAAAATACTATTTTTAACTTTTGTATACTGTAAGTAAACACATAAAATAAGAACTAAGAATATCTACAATAGAACAAAGCTATAAACAGTGTTTTTCAGGTTTTCATAGGTCTATCTAATAGAAGTAAGAAATACAGAAACTGAATAATCAAATGTGAAATAAACCACTGCATATTCTTCACCGTATAAATTAAATGTGTCAAGTGCAGTGAGTGATTTTCTATTTCTTTTGTTATTTGATTAACATTAAGGACACAGACAGCAGCAAATAGGCTGTTAGAGCTTTAAGACCTATACACATCTGATATTTCTCCCAACTGGTTCTTCGCTTAAGACAAAAAGGCATTTTGACATAACTTTAAGCACAATAAACCACAAAAAAGTTTATTACTCATTACTTATCATTACTTATGTTTTGTGACGGATGGGTTTATGTGTGTGCACTTTGGATGCGTGCATCCGTCTGTCAGAACACAAATACCTAATTGAATTATCTGCCTCATCATATTGCGCTTAAATGGTTTAAAATTATACATCAATACATCAATAATACATCAAATGATAATCCAAAATGTACAATTGTCAAATTTGTACCGGTTTATCGTGTCTAAAACAGTTTTTATCTACTGATATACGTCGGCCGCACCTAATTAAAGATTTTAGGATTAAAGAAACACCTTTTCCCCCTTATTGCTCTTTTTCAATTGTTCCAGTTGAACCAACAGTATTTATCTAGGAACATTTTCTAGCTGGTCAAAACATGCCAGACACTTCCGGAACAAAACATGAACAAATTTGAATCTAAAGACAGTTTTTCTTCAATTAACAGGTCTCATTGTAAGAGAGAAGAACTGTCTTTATCCCCTCACCCATAGTTAGATGTTATGGCCCATTATACACTATGACTAAGAGGACTACTTGTGCCTTCCCTCCACAGGCTGGGAGTCTCTCCTAAGGTAGAGAGCAGCTCAGACACCCCCTGTCAGATCCCTTGCTCCCTCAGTCAGCCCCCATGCTCTCTTCCCCTCAATTGCACTACTGGCTCGGTATCTCCCCCTAGTGGCACCAACCCATTCACCCACTCTTCTCCAACACCCCCTTCCATCTCTCCTTCCAACCCTTTCCTCACACGACTACAGCAAAACCCTTTTTTTGAGGATCTTATAGCCGAAGAAGCACTGACGTCTCCAACTGCTGGTTACTGTTCACTCAATTCCAGTCTTTATCATTATCCAGTAGGATCCAGTCCCCTCTGTAATGGAGTGTCGAGCAAAATTTCCGCAATAAAGCGAGAAAGACCCAGGAGTATGTCCAGGCAGAGGTCTCTTCCGGCCATTATGCCTGAGACCCCAGAAACGAACTCAAATATTAATCCGAAACACTCGCTGTCTGAGAGGCCTGGGGAATGGGATGATTTTGAGGCTTTTGCCACCAGCCGTCTCAAATCCCCAGGTGGATCACCAAGTAGACCTCCATCAGCATCGTTTCTTTCACAGGTACCAAATACAAACCAGATGACATTTGTAAATGATAAAGCGATTGGTTTAAGAGTTGATGAAGTTGATATGGGTATTTCAAAGCCTTGGGATCTGCCTCCTTTACCACCACGTAGACCCACGAGAACCCAAGTGATCACCATGGACAGCTGGTTGGATAGAGCCCAGGAGCTGGCTGTGCAAAAAGAGGCCTGCTTTCTCTCCCAGACTGACTTTGCCTCTCTTCAGCATGTGAGAGATGGAGATTTGAAGAGGAACTCTCAAATGTTATGTTCAGATAAAGAGTTGCATCACATTTCTTCAGCAGAGAATAACAATATGGAAGCGGAGGTGCTCAGCGGTATCAAACTTAACCAGTTCATGGTTGGGGAAGCAACAGGGCAAGATTTCCATACAAACAACAATGCTAACGGTTCTCCAAATGGTTTCAGTGAAGATGTACTCGGAAGCTCTGAATGCGAGAACACGATACCTGAAACGCTGTGTTTTCCGTCTGATTGGGAAACCACAGTGACAGAATCACTTTGCAGTTCACCTCAGAACCAACCCAAACACGATTCAGAATTATCTTTTGACATAAAGGTCTCCAATGAGCAACAACAAAAGACTAAAACCAATGGTATCGGTTTATTGACCCTCTCCCCTAGAGATTCAAACAACAATACAGATATTACTTCAGACTTTGCTTTCATTGATTCTGATAGTTCACGGTTGGAGCTGCAACCACCTTTTGAAATGAATAAAGAACGTAAAGCATTCCAAAATTGTTCACATTTGCACTCTGGGAATGGTTCCTCACTTCCCACGTGCTCACCAGGCTTACCTGAGGATATATTGTGCAGAATGGCATCAGAGTTGAAGATGTTTTCACCAAGGAACACCCATAATGATATCACATCACATTTGTCCGACCCACAAAACCATAACCATTGCTCATCGCCTTTTGAAAGATCTTGTGAAGGACTGGGAGGACAAGTAGTCGACCCGTATGAACACCAAAACACTGCTTCAAAGTTTAACTGTGACTTTCAAGAGATGGCTGATGTTGTTCAAAGAAACAAAATCACTGAGATCACTCAAACATGCTCAAGCAATGACAACACTTTGACTCAAATCAAACCACAGATGGTGGAAGACTGTTGCATCTCGCACACTACACATGATGATGAGGAGCTTAATGTTAATTTAAGAGAAGGTAACCTAAACTCTGAAGTCTGTTTCTTAAAGAACAGTGAGGTCAAAGAATCTTGTTTGACGTTGGATGAACAAATCAGCTTTGAGGACTTTCATGCTAGAGTAGCTCCAAGAAACTCCAGAAGCCCCTATACAACAGAAGTCAGATCAGCCCGCATCAGACCACGCTCAACCACAAGCTCACCCAAAACCGTCTCCGGCGCCAACACGCTCCCAGGCTTTGATAATCCTGCATCAGACCTGCATGATCTTTCCCCTTCACCAACTCCATTAGCTTGTACTAATTCCTGTCTCCACCTTGACCCTTCCTTTCTGGCAAATCCCCCAAACGAGATGCCCAGCATGGGTTCCACATGCTCCTCCACAGCCCAGCCCCACGTTGACGCACCGCTCTCCCTCCTACCTGAGGAGACACAGCCAGCAAACGTCCTCCTGCCCCATGAGGAGAGCAGGTGAGACCTCACTGCCTTTAAAAGTGCACTCACCTCTGCTCTCACCTGAGAAATGACCTCATTCTCTCTCACAGGTGCTCTAGGACAGGTTCATAAATGCTCACATATGTTGGCCTAAAACAAACTTTGTTTTTGTACTCACAGCTTGCTAAAATTTGGACAAATGTGTAAAATGCATTTTCCCAGCACCATCTCTTATGTATCCTCCTGGTTTGCACATGCTGTTACCTTTTTAGTTATTTAATTTTTTCATCTTTTCTTTTCTGTTGCTTTTTTCAGTCATCACTCTGTTTTGGCAGACACACCGCAACACATATTTCCTTGTAAAATAGTCTGTTAGATGACCGAGTTGTATTGTATGCATCTAGTGTTTGAGAGGTTTGATGGTGTGAAATGTAGACTCTAGTATCATTATGATTGCCGACTGACCTGTTTATACCCAAAGAGACAAAAATTGTACATTAGATCTCTTTGATATCTGAAGTGCTTCTCCTAGACAGCGTAGACATTAAATTGAACCTGGTTTTTTTTCCTCATATACTTCTAAAAACGAAAAAATCGTGCTCACTATCAGATGCAAAAACTTGCACAAGAATCAAAATAGCTTGATTCACAACATTTCGGTCCCACGACCTTCATCAGGCATAGGTCACGTCAGGTCTTTTCTCCCATAACCTGCAGGTGTGTGAGGGTTATTGTTGATTGTTTGTATATTTCTACTAAAAAAAAATCTATTTTTACTAAAATCCAGTAATCGTGTCTCCTTTTAGAAATTACCTCAACAATGTCTTAGTGCTTAGATTTGCCAAGATGTCTTTAAAGGACTTTGAGATATTTTTTATTTAATTTATTAATCATGTTTTTAAAATTCATTTAATCTTTTGTCATTTTATAAATTTTTTTATATTTCTATATAGCTTTTGTTATAATATATATAGCTTTAGTTATTAATATTAGTACTTAAATTTGACATGCTATTTTGGCAATTAACAAAAAAAAGTTTGTTTTTCGTCTAATATTTATAATTTAATTTAGTCCAGCTTTATTTCAATTAACGAAAAGGATTTTTAACAGTTTTCTTTTTTAAATAGTTTTTATTAAATCTTCAAACTAGTTGATGCTTAAATGGGGAAAAAAGAAAACTGAGAGCATTGTCTTTCGGAACTATGACAGAACAATTGTGAGTGTAGAATTCTGTTTGCAATGGCAATTTAACAAATTTTATCAAAGATAAGCTCCTGTCTTTTTTTTTCTTTTTTTAAAGATAGTACAATATTTATATACAGTACCACTCGAAAACCAGACAAATTGGTAAATGATTCTGGAACCAAGGTTTTGTCTACAGTATGTAACTTTTAACCATTGCTGCTTCTACTATTCGCTATTGCTTGTGCTATACTCACTAACTCACCATGAAGTTTATACGCAAAAAAACATGAGATTTAGTAATGTAGCTAAAAGTACAAGTACTGGTTAAACCATGTTGAAGTACCTAGGTCTACATAAATACTTAATTTATCTCCGTTTTTGCACCGCTGTACAGCCCTCACCCAGTGAAGCCCTTGACCAACACGACTGTGCAGGGAGAGAAGAAACCTGAAAGCCGCTCAGTTCTGGAAAAACTCAAGTCCACCATTAACCCTGGAAGATCTGCACCACCAACCACTGCTGAGGAGGAGAAAAACCAGGTAAGTTTCATGAAGAAAAGGTTCCCTTTTAAAAAAAATCCCTTTTACTTGGTAGATATCACTGATTAAAGGAAATCTGAGAGTTTTATCAGCTGAAACGCTTAATGAAGTATTTTTAGTACATTAGTCTGTACATAACATACAGTACATATTGTCTTTCTCTCATAAACATGGCTGTGTTTCTGTTTCCTGTGCAGTTGGCTCTGATGGAGGCCCGGGCTCAGTATCAGAACATGACCAACATGGAGCTGATAGCTCTGCTGCTTCAGCAGGAAATAGACGCCAAGAAGCAGCGAGCTGAAACAGAGGTGCAGGTGGCATTATTGGAGAAACGTGAGGCCGAGCTGAAGAAAATAAAGGTTCAGGTCAGAGACCTGGAGGACTACATTGACAAGCTGCTGGTGCGCATCATGGAACAGACGCCCACCTTGCTGCAGGTACGCGCAAGACCAAAATGACTACGGTGACCTGCTCCGTCCTGAAAACTCTATTGATCTAAAGCCATTTGTGATGCTCCATTAAATTTCAAAACTGCCAGATTCACATAGACACGATAAAGCTTTGCATGCTTTTTACTGGACTTACAAATCCACAATCATTGATGTTTAGCATACTACTAGTCATTATATGAGCACAAGGCAGTGGTTAAAAGTAAAAAACAAAAAAAATATATATATATATTTTGTTGATCTCATGTCATGTACATATTCGTATAATCTACACAAATATGTCTTCCTGTTCATGAATATGCTCATTTTCATAATAGGCAATAAGAAGATCTGGGATCTGGATGTAAAATATAAAAATGTCTTACAAAAGTTACAAAAATCACAAATGCAAGAAAAAAACCACTGCCTATAATAATTGACTTCTTTAAATATCACTTTAACACTCGTGTTTCCATGTAATTGGAAATTAAATAGAATAACAATAAAATAATAAATTTTAAAAAATCTGATAATCCTCCAGACCTGTCCAAATCTCAAGAAAATATTGTTTATTGACTACACATTGTATATAAACGAATGTTCAGTATGAATCCAGAGATTTTAAAACATTAGGTAATATTAAATACATATGTAGCCTAATACACCTTGTGTCAAAGTTGATGTAAAATATTGCTTTAAAAAAAATATATGTACATGTAAATATATATCTTACTTCTTGATAGCTTTAAAAGCACCTTAATGCGCATTATGCCAAACCATTGTGCTTGAGCCAGTCAGCTTAGCCACATTGAAGCCGCTGATATCAGTGCATGCTCACTTCCATCAAGCACTCGCACAAAAGCAGAGATTGTTTCTGCAAACATGTAAGCTATGCAATAATACATAGAAACTGCTAAGCTGTAGCTTAAGTTAGTATATGCTACACAAAATATATTCATGAACCCTTAGCACTGCTGAATACTTAGATCATTGCTAAAGTAGCAAATTTAGTGATATGCAAATGCCTAAGCTTTCTAAACCACAAAAGCTTTGTTTATTTTTAAGTTAAACAAAGATATGTTGTTTGTTTACTGCATTGTAACTTCATTGTGGTTTTTTTCTTTCTTTCTGATATTCATTCCGATGGTGTCTTATACCATTGTTTTTGTTCTGTTTTTAAGGTTACATTGTGTGTGATTTTTATTCAGTATTTTCTTTGGTTGTTTCCTCATTTTTTCATCTGATGAAAACAATATGAGTGTCACATAAGATCATCAGTTCTACGTCTCAGTATTGGACTTAAAGAAAGTACAGGGTTGCAGTTCATTTTTGGTAACTCACTGCATTAAAATTTGTATTTGTAACGATGCATCCTGAAATGAAACCTTTTTAGTTTGTTACGCAGCCCTCAGTTTCCCCCTGTGTGTACGAGGAAAGAAACATGTAACACTGTGATTCTAGATTGCTGTTGAAATTTATTTTTATTTTTATTTTTTTGCTTTTTAATCACCATTTTGCAGTGTGCCTCTGTGGATTTATTTTCAACAAACATTCACGTTTGTATTTTCTTATTTTGTTTTTATTTATTGATCATTATTTCAAACAGCTTCATTTTCAAAGTTATTTGAAAATAAAGTTATAAAATAATTTTGCGTCTTTTGGTTTGAGTTCTTTACAGACAAGACCTGTATAGGTCTAAGAGATTTAAACTTAATATTCACTAAATCTGCACTGCGTTTCTGAAAAGCGTCGTGAACTAAGTTTATCGTAAAGACCATTCTTGATAATGGTTCTGCTTGGGCTTATGATACTTTTGGAAACGCAGCTCAGAACAGTATAGTGGTTCTCCCAGTCCCAGTCGCATCCACATCAACAATCACGCTCCACGGCAGTGCTATTGATTGCCACTGGGTGGCACTACTGCGCTTTTAAGATGATTTATTGTACTTTTATAATGCTTAGTCCACTTTATAGTCGTTAGACCACATTTTATTGCAACATGAACTATTTTTTGTATATTTAAAACAGCATATGGTTAAAAAAGTATCTTATTAAGAATTTTACATGTATAAGATTTTACAGCTGATCCATCACAGCAGTGTAAAATGGCTGTGCAGATGGGTTTCATAAAAAATTAATGTTGTGGGAACCCAAGTTTAAACTGACAGTGCCTCTGCTTGCATTGTTTGGGCTTTTAACATTAATATGTTACTGTAATGAAAATTTGATCTTATCAACAATTCCTACTGGAATTGCGGCAACTGAGGTTTACATTCTTGGTTGATTATCTCTGCTGGGATAAACATGACGATAACCCAGCTATGTGCAAACAAAAAGACATTTAATGCCAAAATATATTCTTTAATTATAGTTATGAATATATGATTGGTTAAGTGTTAAAAGGGTATACTATTTTAAGAGGGAAACAAAAAAAATTAAATATAAACTTTTATTTTAATTTAAAAACATGACTCAACATGGATTTGCCTGATATGTATGACGATATTTTTGGTTAAAATTAAGTATATTTGAACCATAAATAAAATCTCGAACAGCTAAAATTATTCAATAGTTGTTAATAATGATAATAATATTACATCGGTTATAATAATAGTTTAAATCAATATAATAGTCTTGGATAGATAAAATTAATCATTAAAATAATCACAGCCTATCTCTTGAATAATTTTAGACATTATCACATAGTCCTACAGGGTTGGAAGTGAAACAAATATAAAAATAATTTAAGAATCATTTAAATATTGTTCTGATTCTGAATGCATTTCCCCCCACAAAGTCTATGGTGGTTATAAATCTGTAATATATGCACATCATGCATGACATTTGGAGCTAATTCATTAGATCTGCTCTCAATGATTACTTCTTATATTACATGCAGTGCCCCAACCAACCACACTCTTATCTTATATGCTGTCAGCCAGGTGGAATAATTGATCATTGCAGGTTTTCAATTTTTTAATCTTTTGAATGGTTAAAATGATTTGAGATATATATATAAAAAAAAATTTAACCAATTACAAAGTTGTAGTTTAACAAAATGAGTTTTAACAAAAAAATAGTTTTCAGAAGGTCTATTTTGTTGTCAACCAATGGTATTTTTTGAGATATGCAAATTATTTAGCCCAACTTCAAAGTTGTCAGAAGTCAGCAGATGGTCTAAAAATGCTGTGGAGGAAAAAAAAATCATTGTGGTGTAAATCTTTCAGACTTTCGTAATTACAGTGGGTGTGGAATGCGTTATATCTGCTTTGTCTTGAGTTCAACAGGAAACTACACTTCCCATGAACCCCTGCGAGCCATTGCTTCACTAGTTTCGTACCCGAGTTGACTATTCTTACAAATTCCGTCTCATGGACCTTTTTATTATTTAACATCACTGCACCGCTGCTGAGATGGCGGAATCTGCGCCTGGTCGGGTGTTTCAGCTGGGAAAACCGCGTTACGAGCAGGTAAAGAGTTTGTCGCGATGTTAAAGTGCATCTTTGTCTGGGCATCTTTGATGGGCGTTGATAAACAACATATGTGTGCAGATACCTTTGCTTTGCTCCAGCACTGGACTGCGAAAGTCACCCGTTTTTCACGCTTTTTTGCGTTTTGTCTTTCGCTCATGGCTTCATTGCAATAATGTGGGCCGATGCAGTTTGTTCGTGGTGAGCGTAACAGAGGTTTTGGTAGCACCGTTATAACAGAAACCCTAAAACATCAGATGCATGCCCATAGCTTTTCTTTTTATATGCAAAAATAAGGAAATGAGTAGGACAGGATTGCTTTAATTGTTTTAAGCTTTTGAATACAAATTCACTGGTCACTTTTATTTTTGCATTACGTGGGATTTCATGGGACATTATCAAAGTTCATAATTTTTCTAGAAAGCTGGGAAAAAACTGCCTCTCCTCCCTGTTTTATTTTCTTTGTAAAATAGTTATACACCGGAAGAACTCACGTTTCACGTTTTGCCTTTTGAAATGGGAGCCTCCTTTTGCTCAACGTTTGCAAATAATCGTCTCATCAATTGTGTTGTTTGTGAGATTTCACGCGCTCGTCTCGGTCAAATGAATGACCATCTATTTAAGTCCTGTTGCCTCCATGGAAACACCGCGGTCATCCTAATTAACCCGTTCAGACCCAAATTCTGTTCAATTGAGTCTAAATGACCAGTTTATATATACTGTGAATACTGCCGTGAATGATAATCAGTCAAAAAATAGTTTATAATAATGGTTTAATAGTTATTTCTGATGTCCACATTGGTTTTTAACAACTTCTAAATAGTCATGCTCAGGAATTGATGTAAGTTATAAGCATTATAAAATATGCTAATACATAATAGATTCTTGATTTTAAACAAATCAAGTTATTTTCTAAAAGCCTATATTAATAGACTAATAGCTTGAATTCTGTATTGATTTCGCATTGATTTCTAAATATTATAAAAGTCAAGTCACCTCTAAACTACAATACAGATTGTTTCAAAGCAGCTTTACAGTGATAACAGGAAATTATGCATTTCAGTTCAGCAAGTCAGTTCAGTATTGATTCAGTTCTGTTGGAAAGATCATCATTTTTCAATTAGTTAATTTCCTTCTATAAAGCAGTTCTTTTTAAGGAAAAAATAAGGGGAAAAAATTAATATTGTAGTTGATTATTACTGAAATCACATCACATGTCAGTTTTGTAGTAGTATACAAAACAACTGTTTCAATGTGCATTACATTACAAATACTGTGTGGTTATTTTCAGGTTCTTCACTGAAATGGGCTCTGTGAAAGTTCACACTTTTATAGCTAGACATGATGAATAGCTTGAAATGCTGTTAATTTAAGAAAACCTTACTTTCACATTGTTCAACAGGGGGCAGGATGGTAGGGTATAATTTGCCTTCCCTTTGTTAATCTGCCGGTTATGTTCTCTGAATTCACCTCAATAAAATACTTGGGTCAGTGTTTATGTTGGTGCAATCATGAGTTTAATTCGATTATCATGCCATATGCTGCCCAAATGAGTCTGCTTTAGGTCTACAGGGAATACTTCTAAACAAAAGATCACTGAAAATACATACGGTAATATACAGTCTCTTGCCTAAGAAGGCTCCACTGAGTATTCATTAGATCTGTGCCTCTCATCAAAATCTAATTGGTTTTTATGGGCAAAATCCAGCGCATGTGCATTAATGCAGACAGTGATCTTTTTATTGCTGCTGCTTTTAGGTGAAATCAATGCAGCTGAAGGATATGGTGTATGTTTTCTTCCTGCTCCATCTCTGCTAACTGTGTTGCTTATTCTCTGGGGAGCAGAAACACATGCATAATTAACAAGTCTTCTCCAGCAGACATGTGCTCGGATAGCTCTCCAGCAAACAGCTTTGAAGCAAGTGTCTGTAGCACAGAAATAACGTTATTAGCCAAGCCCAGTCCGATCAGCAGGGTTTTTTTGTTTGGTTTTGTTTCGTCTGCTCTCTTCACCCTATATTGTAAGAGAAAATGGATTTCAGCTAAAAAGACTAGTGAGATGTACCACACAGAAACCCTTTTCAGTGGATAAATTATTTAGAAGCAGTTGATTGAGGCTTCCTTTTTTTTTTTTTTTTACTCTGTGTTCTTTGCCAAATAAACCCTTGGCATGCTCAACCATCGGGCCTCTGAAACAGTTGGCTCTCAGAAAACCGCTTGCATTGCTGCCCGGGAATCAGAGACAGTGGGAATGTTGATGTAGGCATTCGTCGCTCCTTTGAGCTCACTCTGCACAAACTGTCAGTGCGTTGTCATTACATCCCTGGAATATTTCAGTCTAACTCAAAAACTAAAATTAGAATACAGTCTCTTGACAATTTAAGGCACAAAGCAGCCAGTTTTAATCATTTTTTGGTTTGTGCTGTCAGCAGGTTGTCCTGTTTGCATCGATTCTTTATAGGTTCTGGCTGACAATGTAAGTTTGTTAAACTAAAGGAATGTTTTTCTTCCTCAGAACACATTTCTTGGCAGGTTGAGACATTTCATTGACATCATTGACCCTTCGACTTTGTTTGTGACCGAGGTATGGAAATCTTGCCTATGCTATAGTAATTGAGGTGAATAAAAGGATGAGTTGCACTGAACTTTTAATTCTTATGTAATATACTATAATTAAGTCACAGCTATGACGAATGAATGTTGATTCTTAGCTAGTTATTGATTCTGGATAAGTCTACTACAGTCATATTCCTTTCGGATTTCTCTTTCATTTTTATAGAGTCGTTTAAAAGAATGTATCAAACTTCTGGACGATTTCAAGCAAGGGAATCTTCCTTCAGGAATAACAGATCACCAGGTGATGTGTAACGTATTTGACGGATAATGTATACGTATTGGTTTGGCCTATTTGTGCTTCAGTGTTTTTTTATAACTGCTTGTATTCTGTGTTTAGCTCTGGGAGGCTCAGAAGGTGAAGCAGGTGAGACATTGTTCACTTTGACTTTTAAATGATGGTTAGAATTACAGTCACTGACTCATCTCCTTTCAGGCCATCATTCACCCTGACACTGGTGAAAAAATCTTCATGCCTTTCCGCATGTCAGGTAAGAGCATATGAGGAGTCCAGAGAATTCAAATCCTTTCCTACAGTGCTTTGTGTTTTACACTCACAAAAAAATAAATGCTGACTACTCATAAAAATCACTATTTCCTCAGCAAAACTTCTTAAAGGGATAGTTCACCCAAAAATGAAAATTACCCCATGATTTACTCACCCTCAAGCCATCCTAGGTGTAAATGACATTCTTCTTTCAGACGAATACAATCAGAGTTATATTGACAAATGTCCTGGCTAATCTAAGCTCGATATTTCACTTCATAAAGTTTTAAATATGGATATTTTTCTTACACAAACACATTGATTTCCTTCAGAAGGTCTTTATTAACCGGAGCCTTTATTAACGTTTATTAATGTTTCGCCAATCATTATTACATATTCGGGTCTTTAGCGACCCAGATCTATATCTAACACGGATGGATCTCTCCCTGTCGCGATAATATTCCAGAAATTAGAGTAACAATTACAGAAGAATAAAACAAAGCATATTTCGTTACCTTTTTGAACTTGGAAGGGTTCAGTTTAAGCAAATGTTTTGTACCATCATCTCTGTCCTCGTCAGAGCTCATTTCCCATACATTCAGCAAATTATAGTTTTGATATGATGATATTGCGATCTCAGACATATTTTCAAAACTATCATTTTCAGCATCTTCAAAATCAATATTTTGATCGCTGACAGCTTCTTCAACAGATCCACCATCAGTGACAGTGATACTAATATTTGATATACTGCAGGAAATTCTTTCATTTTCTTTCTGCAGTAAGTGAAACGTCAATTTGTGGAATAAAGGTGAATTGCACTTATTCCATCATTAAATATTCAATTATTGTTGTGCAATAAAAAAAATTTTACGTACACTCTTATACACCTGACCTCAGGTCATAAGCGACCCTATACAATTTTTACAACAATAAAAAAATGGAAAACAGGGCATTTTTTAATCTTTTTGTTTATAATGAATGATTGAGGAATACTAAGAAGGCTGATGTCTAACTTTTAAAAAATGAACGTTGAAGAGGGTAGTGAATGATGTGAGGTATACATTCAAGGGTTAATACATTTTAACTCTGGTTTTATTCGTCTGAAAGAAGAATGTCATATACACCTAGGATGGCTTGAGGGTGAGTAAATCATGGGTTCATTTTCATTTTTGGGTGAACTATCCCTTTAAGGACCAAATCAGCATATTAGTGACATTGAAGACTGAGTAATGATGCTGAAAATTCAGCTTTAAAATAAATTTCATTTTTAAAATATGTTCAAATAAAAAAGTTGTTTTAAATTGCGATATATTGTCACCTTTGTAATTTGCTTGTCTATTGTCGTCTTTTATTTTTAATGGAATCATGGCTTTAGCAAGATTAAGAAAATCAGCTAAGACATATAACCATTATAGATGTTGTTCTGGATGTCTACACCCCAATGCAGTTATGCATGTGTGCAGCACTTCGGTCATGCCATACATCTAATAATACATCTGCATCATAATAACACTTTTTAAAATTAAAGTAATTTATGTTTAATTAAGTGAAGACAGCCATTTACTCAGTTCTGATTTGTCGTTGCTCTTTTTCTTGTCTTGATGCTATTCACAGGCTATGTGCCATTTGGAACACCAATCGTAAGTCTTCAGTTTGCTTGGAAAAAAAGATCAAAGTGCATATGAAAGATCACACAGACAGAGCAAATATGAGAGAAAGAAGCCAATCATTAGACTTGTGCCAGTGTTGACAGATCTTAATCTTCTAAGCATGAGAGGTGCCGGAACCTGTATTGAGTTTCTAAAGTCTGAAATTAACCTTGGTTTCTATAGATAGGTGTAAATGATTAACCAGCGTATGGCTTTGTACCACGTTTTCTAGTTACATTGTTAACATGAATTTTTAAATGATCCTTAACTGATTATCTTGCAGGTTGTTGGTCTTCTCCTGCCAAACCAGACGTTGGCTTCAACTGTATTCTGGCAGGTAAAGTGGCTTGTTCCCATCATTTAAACCCTTCAATGCCAGAAAGCATAAAAGCTGGCTCTGCAGTATCCCAGCAGCAACTGTTTCACTCTTAGAAATGTCTAATTAGTCTAAAGTAGTCCTATTTAATCCGATTTCCTTTCTATATTTGACTTTTACCAGAAGCTGACTTCACAGAAAATAAAACATTTTCATCAACCAATAGTTGAAGTGTCAAGCTAATCCAGAATTTCTCTCCTACAGTGGCTCAACCAGAGTCACAATGCCTGCGTGAACTACGCCAACCGCAATGCCACAAAGGTACGGTCTGAAACAGTCTTGTAATTTAGGTCAGGTTTATATCTAACTATTGCAATGCCTTTGCAGATGGTCATTCAGTGAAGCGTTTCTTCTTTTCGATTCCATATGAATGATCATTGTTGTGTCCTGAGGGGTTAGACGTCTGTTCTGCATCTGACTGTGGTTCAAAACCTTTTTTTCATTGCACAGCAGTCTGTGGAACATTTGCTAAACCTGGATGTTGATGATTGTTTTTTCCTCCAATGTCATCTTTAGCCAACACCAACCTCAAAGTTTGTTCAGGGATACCTGGGAGCTGTCACCAGTGCCGTTTCAATTGCAGTACGTGATTTCTATTTCATTTTTATTTTAGATTCATTTTATGTGTGATTTGTAAATGTACTAATGCTGGGGAAATTTGTAAATGTACTAATGCTGGGGAAAAATGTATTGTGATTAATCGCATCCAAAATAAAAGTTTGTGTTTACATAATAAACAAAAATGTGCTGTGTATAATTATGATGTATATATAAATACACACACGTGCATGTATATATTTAAGAAATTTGTTATACTTTTATTAAAAAAGATAATGTGATTATATGATTAATTATATATACAGTATATACATGCGAATATTTCTTAAATACATTAATGTAATTATACACGGTACACACATATATATTATGTAAACACAAACTTTTATTAAAAAGTGAATTATTCGCAATTAATCACGATTCATTTTTCCCCAGCACTAAAATGTACATGTTCGTCATTGTCTAGTTCTAAATGAGCTGTGTATCAGTTTGCCCTTTAAAATGCCATTTAAAATATGAAAATAATGTTTAAGAAAATGTATTTATGATTCTAAAAATATTTAATACTTTAGTGGTAGTATTGTTCTAGTATGCTATACTATACCATAACTACTGTTGAACAGTTTTACATTAAGGTAATGTAATGTTCTACTCCATTACTCCTGTAATGTTCTGTCTTATAGGTGGGTCTGAATGTACTTATCCAGAAATCCAGCAAATTTAACCCTGCCACCAGACTGTTGATACAGAGGTTTATCCCTTTCCCTGCTGTAGGTATGTCCTTATTATAGATCTACAATTTTGCTCTACTCAGCACAGATTCCTCCACTCTGGATTGCATAAAGCTCCCCCTGCTGTCAGTAGGAAAGCATGACGCATACTTTGAGGAATGCAGGATTGTGAAATGTTTTTGAAAGTTTCTTATGCTCATCAAGGCTGAATTTATTTGATCAAAAACACAGTGAAAACAGTAATATTGTGAAATATTATTACACTGTAAAATAGCTTTTCCATTATCAATTATTTTAAAATAATAATTTGATGTCAAAGCTGAATTTTCAGCATCATTACTCCAGTCCTCAGTGTCACATGATCCTTTAGAAATCATTTTAATATGCTGATTTTCTACTCAAGGAAAATTGATTTTTATTATCAATGTTGATAAAATTATTTTACAATATTTTACAATAACAATACTTTACAAAAACAATATTTTTGTATAAACCGTGATGCATTATTTAATGATTCTTTGGTTACACTTTATTTTAAGGTGTCATTGTTACACTGTAATTGTATATTTAAGTACTGAGTAATATTAATTAACTATTAATGTACTTACTATAAGGTTAGGGAATGATTAGGGTTTGGTTGAGGGTTAGTTGCATTTAATTATGCATAATTTACTGTTATTACTATGGTATATACATATAACATATGTAACAAGGACGCAGTAAAAGAAAGTTTTACAGATTCTTTGATCAATAGAAAGTTCAAAATATATATTTTGTAAGAATATGACTTTCTCTACTGTTACTTTTAATCAATTTAACTTGTCCTTGCTGAATAAAAGTGTTAAATTCTTTCAACACAAAAAAAAGGAAAAAGATATCTTACTGTGCCCAAACTTTTAAATGTTAGTATTTATTTTAATCAAGTACACAGCCGAATCAACTGGTAAGTTCTTAAAATAACAGACAAATGGATTATATCAAGATGAACAAATCTCCTTTTTGGTTTTGTTTAGCATGGATGGTCGTCATTTGAGATCTGTGTATGTTTTACTTCACAGCCAGTGCGAACATCTGTAACGTGGTTCTAATGAGACACAATGAGCTGTCTGAGGGAATAGATGTGTTGGACAGCAATGGGAATGTAGTGGGATCCTCACGGATAGCTGCCAAACATGTGCGTATGTTAGTTAAACTGTTGGGACACCCCACTTTTCGATTTGTTGATGGCTCTTTTGCCTTGAATGTTTGTTGTCAGTGGTGTTTTCTTTTCAAGTAAAGCTAGTCATATTTTGAGACATATTTTTATTTTTACAAACCATGCTGCACTGTTACATACATTTTTCAGATAAATTGACTTTTATTTGTATGCATTATTTTTTTTTTTTATCAGGCACTGATAGAGACGGCACTGACGCGTGTAGCTCTACCGCTGCCAATCTTTGTCCTTCCACCAATCATAATGGCCTTCTTAGAAAAGTATGAAACTACTTTTGCTTCATTTGCATTTAAATTCTACTCTGAACAGGAATTATGAATAATAAATAGTATGTATTATTATGATTAATACATACATAATTATAATTAATTATATAGAATAATTTTAATTGTAATAAATGATCATGAAATGATTGTTTAATAGAGTCATGAGAGTGTGCTCTCACTGTCCTCTGCCAGGCTTCCTCTGATGCAGGCCCATCGCAGGATGATGCTGCCTGTGCACAGTTTAGTGTGTCTGGCCGTCTTTGGTCTGTCCTTGCCACTGGCTATCAGCCTCTTCCCACAGATGTCTGAGGTACTGCAGCAACACCTGCAGCAGGTTTAATTTTGTCTGTCGACCTCTTGCCATTCATCTTTTATTGTGTGTGTGCTCTGAATAATAAATATTTTAGCAGGGAATTGCTTGCTAATCATTCTTTGCTCCTCACAGATCGAGGCATCTCACCTTGAGCCGGAAATTGCCATGGCAACAGATTGCAAGGTGCTGACATACAACAAGGGACTGTGATGAAAGAGAGAGAAGTTAAATCAGCTGTCTGAGATTGCCATGGACGTGTAGCATAACAGGTGCAAACAGTATTGAGGAGGAAAAAGCATTCTGAGCAATAGTAACCTGAGCCATTTATCAGTTTTTATAGAACTACTGATGAAGTAATAATTACAGTATTTTACCGTTTTACTGACAAATACGACAGGGAGGAAACAAGGCCTTATATGAAACGATTTTGTCATATAATAATAAAAAAATTATTATTAATGTTGATAAAACTAATTGTAAATACTAAGAGAGTAGTTAAGTGCAGCTTTAAATTATTCTGTTGGTATATGGTCAGTGAATGCACTTTAATGAACATGTAATTGTAATTAACTGTTAATTTGCATGTCAGACTTAATATTTTTTGGTTGATTTTATTTGTATATTTACGGGGTTTTAGTCCTCAAGAATTAAGATTTTAAAACAATTTATATTACAACATTAACACACAATTATGTTTGAAAATGTTACTATGTGGTCTATTTAAACATTAAAATTTTATAGTTAGGTATTAACATTGAATTGTTTTTAATAATGTAATTTTTATAAATATTTTTTTCTTTATTTGCATTTACCATAATTTTTTTCATATATATATATATATATATATATATATATATATATATATATATATATATATATATATATATATATATAAATATTTAACTTTTTTTTGTTAAACAAAATTGGCTTAATATCAAGACACCATGTTGTATTCCTTTACTCAAGTTCAAAAATAAATAATAGTACATACTGGATACAAACATCAGTATAAAACACACATCAAATAATCACATTTCTAAGCCATAAATGTACATTTCTCACTCATCTCCCTCCTGTTTCTTATTCAGCCGTTTGTGTTTCACAACAATCCTCCTGGTCAAAGGTTCAGGATTCAAAAATGATGAGCAACATTCTTGACATTCCATCTCATGTTTTTCCAGCTTATCCCTTGAATTTCTGCCAGCAAAAGTGGATTTTGAACTAGGAGTTTGCATCAACACAAACAGCTTCATATAAAAAACCTTCATCAGATTAGAAAAAGAATGTCTGGCTTTAGTGACAGTACCATCAGTATGCAAAAAGTCACGCTGTACGCGTATACGTTCACAGTACAAAACAAGCATGGGTCTGACTTGAGCATATGCAACGGGCTAGTCCTTCCTTCCCATTCACTTAAAATTCACATTATATGGTTGAACATAAAACATTAGACAACATCTTGCATATGCAAGACCGGTGCATTATTAGTGCAATATATATCATATATCAATTTGAGGATCCTTTGACATTCGTTGGCAAAGTTATAAATGCACAGAACATTTTACCTCAATGTAAGCACTAAAAACTACATGACAAAAACTTTTCAACAAATTAATAAAAAGTAACAAATAAATGATAAGGATTATTCAGATGACTGAGGTTATTTCTAACATGTAACATGCATGAGAAGTGTGGGGACTGACAGTTTAGATTAGAAGTTAATTACCTTTTACGCTAATCTTGGGCCAATTTTGTTGTTCCTTTCCAATCAATAAAACTGGCCCTAGATCAACCTTAGAGTGCAACTTCTATGAACACTGTATAGTTAAATAAAAACACTGGGAGTGTGAGAAGGGTGTGACTGTGGATGTGGATGTGGATGATGAATGGGACATCCCACTTGGGTTTGGCCCAGGAGGAGTTCCTTCTCCCTGGATAAACATGGTCCGCTGATCTGCTGACTGTGGGAATGGTAGAGCCTCAGGAAGGACAAAATAGAGTGACCCAACCATAGAGTTGTTACACACCACAGAGAGATCTGCAAAGAGAGGCACAGGGTAATTCATGAACATGTAAAATATGCATGTTGTTTTGAACTGCGATACAGATTTCAGACCAAAGTCACTTGCACTCAATTGCTTCTTTACCTGTGCACAATTGAGCTCGGAGTAGTAAGAGGATGTCTCAACGTCCAGATATAGAGGAACAGACTGTGACTCGGCACAGCTGCAGAGAAAGAGAATCATTAAATACTTCACTAAGTAAAAACATATAGCCATTTAATCTATTCATGAAATGAGCAATTATGTGCACGTGCAAACTTGACATTAGCGTGTAGATGTAAAGCTTTGTGTACCTGTAGGGTCTGGTGTTATGATCCGTAACAGTGTTGCACCAGGACACCAGACCCAGGGTGAGAGTGACACTGGCCCCTCCGGAGAGGAACAGCACACAGAGACTCAGCAGTAGCGTGAGGAAGGCGGAGAACAGCGTGCTGCAAGGAAAAAAGTGAAACTAAGAACCAATGGATAATACAATTTAGTTCCTGATACAAATAAAGCCTGTCTAATGGCCATTTTATAATTACAACATATGTTCCACATTTATTATAATATTTTATATTATATATTCTATTTCAAGGTATTAAATAGAATATATAATTATAATTTTTTAATAATTATTATTAATCTATATATAATTTTTTAAATAATGATATAAATATTTAACATAAGTGGTTACACCAAAATAAGGTTCCATTAGTTAATATGAACTGATAATAAACTGCACTTCTACATTTATTACTGCATTTATTAATCTTTGTTCATGTTCATTTAAATATTTACTAATACATTATTAAAATCAAAAGTTGTACTTGTTAGCATTAGTTAATGCACTGCAAAATTAACATGAACAAACAATAAAAAGCTGGATTTTTATTTACTAACATTAACAAATATAGTAACAAATGTATTGATCATGGTTATTTCATGTTAGTTGATATTAATATAATATTATTATTTGTTAATGTCAACAAATGAAACCTTATTGTAAAGTGTTACAAAATAAGTATAATTATTGTATTTAAATCACAAATTGAATATTATATTGTCTTGCTATAACAAAATGATATAAGTTCAATTTAATGTTGTTATTTAATCAAGTAAGTTATGCCGATTCAAGTTTCTACTATTATATAGATATGTAATTTTACCATTTTAATGTTTCAATTTTTGTATCGTTAAGTCACATTAACACTCACTCGTCATGCCGCCGATGGAGGTAGAAAAAGCTCCTCCAGCCCTGAACTGCGCCGTACAGCACTGTAAACACACCGACAAATGTGGCGAACTGGCAGGCGGCCAGTGGACCCCATTGTTGGACCACCAGATGAGTGACCGCTTTGGACTCTCCTTCGCCCACTGTGAGGTTCTCCGTCCTCCAGAAGCCCTGACTAAACAGCGCGCACCTTCCCTTGAAAGCGGACCCGTTTAGGGCGAGCGGTACGACCACCAAGAGTCCAGCGATAACGGACAGGGTGTGGGCGGCACAGTGAGCCAGCAAGAGTCGCCGATCCAGCTCCATGTACTCGAAATTTATTTTAGCCTGTGGGTAGAGGAGTGTGGCTTACCTGTAGGAATCTCGATGATTGTTTACGAAAGTAAATATAAACTCTAAACAGTGGAATTTTACAGCCAGCGTGTTTGTGTCTGGACTCCTCCCCTCCGGCGGCGGGACGCTTACACAACGGTTCAGCTCTGCTCTCTGACTTTTGGACTGCGCGTGACGCACGATCCTCACGTACGCGCGAATATAGAGCTGCCTGCAGTTAGTGCAGTATAAACTGAATTTGTTTTATTTCAAATACGTGTTTCATTAATTAAATTAAATTGTATATTTACAAATGTCAGCGAAAGTGAGTGTTTGGGGTTTTCCGTGACAAAGGCAGCGCCACACCCCTAAAGCTTAATTCGGTCAGTGGATCAGCGCTCCGTTATGTAAGGCCGATAACAGCTAGACTTGAAAATGGGTCATTCGTCATGCAAAATGTCTCTAAATCAAACGTCACACTAGTTGTTGTTACCCATGGTAACGTCCACAGTGGTCTGGCGTTTATTCAGACCCACTTTAAATAATCAAAAAATTTTTAACAGTTTACACCCAAAATACAACGAAAAGCTGACATTTGATGCTTTAAATTTGCCCTGGTAGAAACGAATGGCATATTGAGTTATGGATTTAAGAATGTTTTCATTTGCTTCCTATTACAATGAGCAAATACTTAAAATCGTTTCAGTTATACAAACGGACTCAATTTGTGTTAGTTTATGATATAGCCTAGTAACATTAATCCTGAATTGAAAAGGTATTTTTATATTATACTGACGCTCCAACATGTGGAATATATCTTAAATTTCTTTATTTTGTTTGTAATTATTTTTTTATCCATAAACAAAAATGATCAAATTCACTTCCTCTCACATTTTAAAGTTGAAACAGACACCGCTTCTCAGATCTCTTATTTAACAATTATGCAACAGATTCCTGAAACAATAGGCCTATAAGAAATGTGTAACTATTGATATTTAATCTATTTTCCTGATGTCATTTTGCCCCCTTGTTTATGTGTATTGTTTGTGTAGATGCTCTTAATTTTTTTTTTCCTTAAAGTGTCTGTACAGTGTAATTTCTGTTTCATTAAGTAGCCCAATTTAATAAGTTATTTCATAATAACTTTATTATCCTTTATAATGATATTGTAATGGTTATATACAATTTTTTTAAATGATGAAACCATTTTTTTTTAATTAACAGAGTGGTTTTAGCTTTCTTGTTAAATGATGACACAGAAAAAAATGGGCTTAGAATCAGTGACTTTAAATTTATGGAGTTGAAATGGGCCACAGTTTTAACCTGTTGGCCATCTCCTTTGACCTCCTCTTTGAGTCTCAAATCAAAAACAGTACATTCGCTATTTCAAAAATAAAATGTTTGCTGTACACTTCTCTCCATAACTCCATAAACACATAAAAAAAAACACATATTGTTTCAAGATTAGAATTACAGAATGTGCACTGTGAAGAGATGTCCAATTTAAATAAAGAAGAGTGTTACAGGGTAATTAAGAAGAATTGTTAGGTACTTGTTTCAACTTGTAAGGTAACAGAAAATTATTTATAGTAGAAAGAGAAGGATCATTTAATTTTTTCACTTGAAAAAAAAAGCTTTGGGAGGACAGCTGATGTTCCTAAGGATTCTTCTAATCCAATTTTTTTTTAAATTTGACATTGGAAAGCTCAGATCATCTGATGGATAATTGGGGCATATTTTACAGACTGATACTCTGTAAGAGTATGACCTAACCACATGGAACAGTTTAGGTTAAATATAGTTAATAACCCATTCATAAACTTTAGGTGAGAAATCCACTCCAAAAATGGCAGTAAATTCAGTGTAGGAAATATAGGCTAGAGATGTGATTGTGTAAATCGCTCATGTGTTGTCGCGCTATTATATTCTATCGGTAGGAGGCAGTATTGTCACTTGCACTGCAGCAGCCATATCCACGAAGAAGAGTGTCAGAATTATTTAGTTAGCGTCCCAACAATATTTTCTTCTTTAAACTGGCTTCTAATCAGACTGCAACCATTTTAAAGCTTTAAACGCCATGGACGAAACGGTAAAAATGTATTTGGCATGTGTTGTTTCCTTTTATATGTGATAAAAGCGAGACAATTTATTACTGCATGCTGTGATGGGCGCAGTTGAAGTTCAATGAAAAGATCTGGTTAGATTTCAAAAAGTTATGTGACTTTTTTAACGATTTAAACTCTCTTGCACGCCCTCATATTTTGTGTTCCCGTTTGCTTGGATTTATTTATTAGTAAGAGTTTAGATGTGTCAACTACACACCTAATGAATGAACATGGTAATGGTCAGTGTTAAAATTTTTGTAATAAAAACAGCTTAGACCAGCCTAAGGCGGTTTGCTGGTCTTAGCTTGTCTCCCTGCCTGGTTAGGCTGGTCTGCTTGTATACACCAGGTCTTGCTAGCTACACCAGTTTTGTTTGGCCAGAATGGGAGACCCTTCTAAACCCTCTAAAGCCAGCATATACTGTCTTTTTTGACAGAATGATCTCCTTATGCAGAGACTGGCTATATTTAAGTGTTAATAATGCAGTATTTTTATGTTGTCATCTGTTATGTGTGGCAGGCTTTAGATCCTACTGCAGGGGATGATGGGTCAGAGGCAGTGGCCGGTGCTTCGTCATGTTTGGGAGCCACTGGAGGATCATCTAGTTCCCGTTTGGACTCACAGCTCCAGGATGCCATTCGGTTAAAGACAGAAGGGAATGGATTCTACCGGGAGAAAAATGTGCGCACTGCCATCGGACGTTATCATCGTGCTTTGCTCGTTCTCCGTGGACTGGACTCTGAGGTGAACGCTGCCCTGCAAGGGTTTGGGGCTCAGGTGCCTAAACTGAACCAGAGACAGGAGGACCTACTGAGGAGCACTCAAGTAGACTGCTATAATAATTTAGCAGGTTTGTAATTCTTACAAGAAAGCACTTTGCCAGTGTGAGAAACTAATGCTGACACTAAAATGTAATAATTTTGCATAAACCTTTATCTGAAGCAACTTTTAATCATATTTACATAATTTTTTATTGGGCAGGCATTATTTTATTATTATTATTATTATTATTGGTCAGACTTTATCGTACCATTTGGGTTATTAATTTCCTATTGGTTTAAAACTTCCAAACAATCTCAGCATTACAGTTTCCATCTATTTCACCATCAGGGTAACTAGGGTCCTGTTATTTGATTTATTTGATTTCACTCTTAACATATCATCTTGACCTCATGTTAAAACCTGTAACCCTAGCAGTTTCCCATGTAATGCCGGCTACACGTGCTGTCAGAAATTTTATAACTCCCACTTCTGAAGTCATGATTACGCTAGTCGCATTCAAATTTTTAAATGGGAGGGCGTTCAAATCCAAAAAGTGCATCCATCCATTATAAAAGTAATCCACAAGGCCTTCTAAAGCGAATCAGTGGGTTTTTGCAAGAAAAATATATACATTTAAAACTTAATAAAATAAAATATCTAGCTTCTGCCAGTCCACCTTCCGTATTAAACTTATGGAAAATGCATAACTGGCCTTTTAATTCTGTTCTTTTGCACTTTCTATTCATCAAAGAATCCTGGGCAAAACTGATCACTGTTTCCACATGTTTTTGGAGTAATGGTTGCTGAAAATTCAGCTTTGCCATCACAGGAAATTTTTTTATATATTAGTAATAATTGTAATAATATTTCTGTTTTTTCTGTATTTTGACCAAATAAATGCAGCCTTGGTGAGCATAAGAGACTTTTTTAATTAAAACCATGAATAAAATCTTATAGACCCCAAATAAACCCGTTTGAACAGTAGTGTATGCAAAGCTTATCTGGAAAAGCATTCTCCTCTTTACCTATTTCTGTGTCTCACAGCATGTTTGCTACAGCGAGAGGTGGTGGACTATACCCGTGTACTAGAGTACAGTCTGAAAGTGCTCCAGTGGAGGGCAGGTGACATTAAGGCCCTGTACAGAGCTGGAGTGGCCTCATTAGAACTGGGTGATGCTCAGACTGCTCGACAGTACCTCATACAGGCCAGCAGAGGGAAGCCTAACGGTAAAAACCAAACACATCCCACCTTTTCTTGTCTATTTCATGGTTTCTGAACCTGCTCCAGGGGTTGTGATTTTCAACTAATCAAATTGTCGTTATAAACAGACAGATATCTAACTGAGAAAAATAATTGAAAGATTAAAGGGGTCATGAATTGAGAAATCAACTTCTCATTCAGCAATTGATATATAAAAGTTCATCATGATATAAGAATATCCTGTAATTTTTCGAGCTGAAAAAGTCCTTGTTAGTCAAAGAAGCTTTAATTGAAACCAGACCCAATAAACGCGCAATCTCAGAATGTGCCTCCCTGTGACACAGTGTGGTGAACATAGACTGTAAAAAAAAAATACTGTACATCTCTGTGGTGAAACACCACCTCAGCAGAAGAAGAATTGCTGATTCTGTAGTCCCCACCCACCCACCCACCGACTCGTGCAAGAAATGTAACATAAATAACATGGGCCTATGTGGAGCTAAACGTATCGTGCTACCAAGCAATAAACATGCCGAAGGTAGCAAGATATTGCACTGTGCCTGGTTGTTACGGTGGCCCAGTTGTGCACAACACAACGGAATTTAAAAAGCAGGCATAAGTTCACAACACAACGGAATCAAGCCACAACACAAATGCTCCCAACCACTAGGGGGCACTTGGAGTGCAGTAAAGTTATTTTTCCTTGCCATTGTTCTAGATTCGCCAGTCCTTCAAAGATAAGGAAAATTAGTTATCGGGAGCATTTCCGTTGTGTGGTGGCTTGATTTCGTTGTGTCGTGGCTTTATTTCGTTGAGTTGTAAACTTATGTATGCTTTTTCAATTTCGTTGTTTTGTGCACTACTGGGCCACCGTAGGTTGTGGAAGAACACAGTCACTGCATAAGCTTCTAATATTTTGAATGCTTGGTTGAACTTTATTTTTAATGAAGATCCAGCTCACGTGGGCAAGACGTTGCTCGTTTGTTCCTTTAGTTCAACACAGATTTGTTTGTAAACAAGTCTGGATTTTGCAGACAGGATGAGATTACATGAATGAATGAAGCAACACACTTATGTGAGTAAAAAATATTTTTTATATGTGATTATTGCATTGTTAGAGATCGTTTGATATCTTGATAATGTGTACGTGTCTAACTGAACATAACTTAGCACTTTGTCAAAGGCTAAAGAATCCTTTATTTGAGGTGTTGTTGGTTCATTGTGCTGCGATTCGGGATCAGACTAGAACATGTATGAGCCAGGGCTTACAAAGCCCTTCCAAAACGTAACCCCGTCAGCAGGCTGGTGAATCTTAAATAACATTCCTTTCTTGATGTGCGTTGTTCACTTTCTTTGCGCTTGATATTTGAAGGAAAAATACAATCACGGAAGTTTTGATCGTGCTGATTTTGTCTGCAGTGAGGTTTGTGCATGCGTGTGTTAGTGATGCACGGTTTGCGGTTATATTCACTGATTGGGCAGGCCAAGTAATAAAAAATAACATTCCAATTAATTTTGGGTGGATGAGAGAAATCGTTTGTTTTATAAAGACCTTTTGCGAGCCCTTCCAGTTGTCGTTTTCCCACACGCTTTCAAAACAATTCCTCACGCGTACTTACTGAGGAGACAGTCATTATAATATGCAAAGCTTATCCAATGGGCATTTTGGGCAGTGAGCTATTACTTCCAAGTCTAAAAAGTGGCATGTCCATAAAAACTGAGCGTTTAGGAGAGAGCCTCAAAACCAGGGTAGAAAATAGCCTATTACTTATTCATTGTGATGTTTTTGAATGTACAAAACCTTGCGAATGTCATTAGTTCACCTCAGACAACAGTATAAAAAAATAAAAGCCAGTACATGACCCCTTAAAAATATGGGTTTGTTCACACAGGATACTTGTTGCAGTTTAATTATGTATAGATGGATGTAAGATCTTTGCTTTTGTCTTGCTATTTGTTTTAGTCTCATGACCAACGTTAAGAGTTAGTCAAGTTAAAAATAGTTTAAAAACATGTCACGGGACCACTGCATTCCCTTCCATTCCATTAGCTATATTTATATGCAAGGGGTCCTGTGTGAACAGTCATCTAAAAATACGTGGTTAAATGCCATACAGATTCTGTTTTATCACGTTCTGCATGATACAGGCTGAAAAACATGTTATGATATTCGTTTAGAAATCATTAAAGTTACTCCTTATATAATTGAAAAAAGCCAGACAGTGTTCACATAAAAAATGAGTTGGCTGGTAATTTGTGTATAACCAAATAATATTGCTGTATAATAGATTTATTCACATATGTTTAATATCTACAAATGTTTGTTTGCCCTATTAAATAAAAGTTTGTGAATACTTTAAGAAATGGGTGTTAAGAAATGTGTAGTAAAAAAAAGTTCCCCTGAGAAAAGGGTTTAGGAACTAGTGGTATATTTTCAGAAAGTGTTAACAAGGGATTCAGCATGTTAAATTAAGCCAGTGTAATGTAGTGTTGTGTTACGCTTTGCAGCTTGATCCATTTTCTTCAGTTACTAAGATCAAACACCTCCACTTTGCACTCTGCAGGTTCACATCAAATTCATGTCATTGCTTTAATTGGAAATAACGGTGACATTCATTTTATCCTGTTCTTTATTTCTCAGATGCCGATGTAAAGAAACAGCTGCAGCGAGTGGAGGAGAGACTCAGCCAAGACTACCAGAAAGAGAAGGCGCTGTACAAAGGCATGTTCAACAAACAGAAACAGGGTGAGGAGCAATTAGCAGAGGAGAAGACACAGACACTGGTCTAAATGGTCTAATACATGACTTAACAGGAACATTCATTAAGTTAAATGAATGTAGTTGAGGGCATCCTGAAGGAAGTGGGATGTTTTGCCTCAGGGCATGGATAATTTGCTGCATATGGCATTTACTGGCGTTGAAGGTGCCATGGCAGGATTAAATGTGTGGCTGAAATCTGGTGCAATGTGGCATCTTGAAAGAGAATTTGAAAGCACTTCAAATGCATTGTAGTCTGGTATTGTATGGTTTATATGCTGTCAAGCGGCTTCTGTTTTGCTTTGTTTCTTCCAGCTGTGGGTTTTTCTTTTTTTTCAGATGAAAGTTATTCTGTTTGTTCATCTTAATAAATATTTTTTGAAAGAAACCAATGCATAATTTCCCACTTGAAATTGAGTATTTAAACAAGTTGTTGTTAGATTGTTAATGGATTATGCTAATATGATTAGGGCAATGCTGTGATAAGACATTCAAGTCAGCAGAGTTTTGTACGTGATATCATTTAATCCTTTTGTAACCCAAAACCCTTCACTCAGCAGTAGCAGCCTATGCGGTCATTGCAAAAAAAACAATAAAAATCATATTAAATTGGAAATACTTTTATTGATATATCATGTTTCAGCACTTTAACAATCTTTTTTTTTTTTTCAAAGTCCTGAGCACAAGTTCAAACATATTTTTGTATTTGGTCATTATATACTTTAAAGTACTTTAAGCATATGTTCATAGTAAAAACAACACAAGCACCACTATGACCATAAGAGTGCACAGATCACAACACAGCATGGCATGCAGATTTACCTAAACAAGCAGAATGAGAGTAAATCGTACGTTTGGAAAAATTGGCAGCATGGTCCCATTTTGAAATGTTATTACTAATCTTTCTTTTTTGACTTGTGATTTTTATTGAAACTGAGGGACCTCATAGAACCAAACACTTTCCTTCCAAGGTCGCGGAACGATCTGGAACGGGTGAGAGGAGCTGATGGGGGTGGTGAGGGTGAGAGAGATGGAGACGAAAGAGGAGAAAGGGAGTGACTGCTTCCCTCCAGGCTCTGGGAGCGAGAGAGATGGAAAAGACTGGCAGTTGAAGAATGATGTTTCTCCTCCTTGCGCACAAGATTACGAGCACGTTCAGAGCCTCGTCCTGCACGGCTGATCTCGAACGAGGAACGCCACTGATTGCTTTCTCGTTTCTGAGAATGTGGATCGAGAATTCCCTGAGACTCGCTTCGAAATAATGCTCGTCTGGACAACCGGAGGCTGGAACTCCGACTGTCCCAACTTGTTCCTTTCTTTTTCAAGTTGTTCCCTCTTTGATCTTGCCTACTGGATGATGTTTCTTTCAACGAGGTGTGCCTCCAACCAAATCCTCCCGCTCTCTCATCTCTGTCGTCATCATCCTCCTCTCTACCCCAAAATCGTGTTTCAAACCCCTTCCAAAACTTTCCACCCTTTTTAGGTGTTTGAGTGCTCATTTCATCCTCCCATCCAGTGCCGTAGTCTCTGCCCGAATAGCTACTCACCGTGGATGCTCGGATAAGTTCTCTGGAGACATGTTTGCCCTGGTAAAGCCTCTCTCCATCCCCACTCCTCCTCCAGCCTCTATCTTGAGGCCTCCATCCAGCCCCAGCGTTCTGCCTGAGGGACCCTCCACGGGGTCGAATGGGACCCTCCAGTGGGGAACTACATGGATGAAAGCGTGGAAGAGAGCACTGAGATGGGGAGTCACGCCGAAATACTGACAGCTGGGCAGGAGTGAAGGGTGAATTTGAAAGTAGCCGAGGAGGGGAATGGACTCTGGTGTGGGAAGAGCCTGGAGATGAGGCGGGGTCTGATGGATTATGTGGGAAAGGCAGGACGGGAGAAGAACGAGTAGGCGTGGGTCCAGAATTATCAGAACGAGGGCTACCTGACTGCGATGTCAGAGCTGAATTGCAATCCGAGTGGGAAACTTGTAGGCGATGTTGTTGAGATAAGTAATCCTGTCCTGTGCCTGCACCTGCCCAGACATTTGATGGTGGTGTCAGATTAGTTCTTTCTAATCCAAACGGGTGCTGAAATGATGACCGAGAAGAGTGCAGTGTAGGAACATTACTCGGAGAAGCAGAACCTACACCTCTTTCTCGTTCGTTCCTAAAACATTCGGTATCCAACTCTACCCCCTCCTCCATCAAACCAAGAACTACAGATCTTGGCAGTCCAGATACACGAGAGATCTCACATACAACTGCAGAGTCCTCATTCATTTTGAGAGGGCTGTCTGAAGCTTTGATTGGAGGACAACCCTCTGCTTCTTCCCTTGAGGCTCCACTCCAGTCGAGAGACTTGGAGAATCCCACTGGACCAAAGGTCTTTCCCGTTATCTCCAGAGACCCACGATGGTTCACTGAGGAAGGGCAGGTGGATATCCTTGGTCTCCTGCTCCAGTTTGGAGTGCTGGTTATAGTGGACGTCGAAGAGGAAGGGGAAGCAGTTGGAGTGACTATGTTGGCGGAGAGATGCCCACATGATCCTGAGACCTCTTCTTTTACATTTTTAGCATCGAAACTCAAAGTCTTGTTCAGATTCGGATTTAGGTTCAAATTCAGATTCAAGTGGAAGCTGATGTTGAAATCCTCCCCTGTCATGGAGGGCAAGTTTCCGAGGTTGATGGAATTACGACTTGCATGTTTACCAATACTGCTGAGGCTGACTCTCGCTGAATTGCCCAGGATAGACTTACAAGGAGTCACACTACCTCCAGCCAGGCTGGAAGAGGAAGCACTTCTTGGGTGGAGTCCCTCATAACCAACACCTGCAATGTTTATTTGGTGTCCACGACTGGAAGTTTCAGCAGCCACCCTGCAGTTATACTGATGGACTAATCTGTTGATGTATTTCTCCAGCTGAGTAAAGGATGGAGAGGCTGGGGGCTGGCTCTTCACAGGAGGTTGATCAAGCCCTGGCTCCACAAGCTGCTCACTCTCTGGACTGGGGGAAAGGCGGGTGGGGGAAGGTTCCTGGTAGGTTGTGAAAAGGGGGCTCTGGAGGGCTACAGCATGGAGTGGACTAGGATAAGGGTACACCTCTTTTGTCTTCCGAGAAACTAGGTCGGAGCAAAATCTGGGGTCCAGCTGAAGCTGTGGACTGGAGTTAGAAGAAGGTAAAAGGGAGCCTGGGTGAATCCCTCCCAAACTGGAACAAAGGTCTGTCAGGAACATGAAGCTATTGAGCTCAAGATCCCCTGTTCATAAAAACAAAACAAAAACATGATATTTACATTGATCTTATTTAGTATGCAATACATTGTGATTATTTTAATTACCATATTTTCCACACTATAAGTGCACTTAAAAGACTTTCATTTTTTTTCAAAAAACGACTGTGCTTATATATGGATCAAGGCGCTCTGTCAAAATGTTTCAGTATGAAAAACCAATAAAAACAATTTAATAATAATAAAATGTTTCAGTACGACTGGTAAACTACAAAGCCGCACCGCTTGCAGCATTACGGCTACCGTAGTCAGTAAACACCGGTACTGTGCTTTCGGATAATGACGAGAGGGAGCCGGGCAGGTTGGATGCCGTAGTCGCCCAACTGTTCAATTCGGACACTGAAGAAGAAGAATTCGAGGGATTTGTGGATGGGGAATGAACTGAAAAAGTGAGCTTTGTGTTATACGTAACTGAACAATGTGGAGTTATGCGCTAACGTTTGATTTAGTGGTATCCGACTGTTTCTTTTACTACGTGTTTACTGAATTAAGGAAAAGTTCCTCTCCACGTTTGGGAGAAAAGTAAGCAAGGCTGGGAGATATTGTTTATATGCACATCAACGTTTGAACGACGTTACCATGGGAGTGAACGGAGTTGTCAGAACCCTTAATAAAGTTTGACTTTATCTGACTGTTTTGTTGACATTGCTCCATCTAGTGGCTGCATAATGCAAATCCTGTTCAACGTTTGACTGCAGTATCTTCTATTCAATGCGGCAGTGTATGTGAGTGGAGCGGAGCGGCAGCAATTTCCCCGCCGCACTCTAAGCATTCAATAATTGCTTCGCTCCAGCTCCGCTCCGGGTTCACCATTTCCCGCTCTTCGCTCCGAGGAAATTTGCGGCTAAAGTATTTAGGAAAGCTCTGCAATATCACTAAAGTTCGGTTTATAACATACATTAAATTAAAACAAAAAAACAATAGGTGATAGTTTCAATGTAGTTTATTGCAAACATTTATTTTCTATGACATGCCAAGCTTATTAGGCTTTATAAGCATTAAAAGTTAAACGAGATTGCTGCTTTTTCAGTGCATGTTTGGAAAGATGAAAATAGTATGTTTTCATCGGTTATATTACCTACGCGTCATATTACAGATTTCTGCAAATGTAAAATCCACCACAGATAACTGTAAGCAGATGCACTGTAAGATTACATTTGTTTGACTGCATTAGAGAGAATGTTTGCGTGTGCAAATAAGTGCTACCTGTTTAAAATGTGCTTTCACCCGATCGTATTCAGTATGTAGAAGATAAAAACTATAAAAAAAACTATAACATCCCGCTCATGTCCATTGCCGTCATCATAAACCTGTACATTCTTCCTGATTTGAATGATCCATCTGAATCAAGCTAGTTAAATGTGTTTAATGTGTGAGTTTTGACTAAAAATACTGTTATATTGTAGGCCGTTGGTATGAATTTTACTCGTGATTGAGCGGTAGTGGAGTTCTCTCGGAGCACATGAAAACCACGACGCTCCGACTTTTAAAAAATCCGCTCCTCACTCCATTCAAAATCACCTCGCTCCGCTCCCACTCCACTCACATACTCTGCTATGCGTCTTATAATCCGGTGCGCCCTATATATGAAAACAGTTCTAAAATAGGCCATTCATTGAAGGTGCGCCTTATAATCCGTTGCGCCTTATAGTGCGGAAAATACGGAAGACGCAATAAAATGGCATATTTTTAAAAAACTATATATAACCTAATGTTTTTGAAAGTAGTCTATTAATCTCACCAAGGCTGCATTAAGATAAAAAAAATACAGTAAAAACAGTTATACTGTGAAATATTTCAATTTAAATTAACTGGGTAACTTACCCCAAACTTATGCAACACAATGAAAAAAAAAAGCAGCTAAACTGTTTAATATTTCATAAAAATAAAAACTATTTTTTACATTGTGACATTTTCATGACAAATTTCCCACCAAATTTATAATTACTATACGTAATAAATATACATATGGGCATTTTAGATTCCTATTAATAGGATTTTAAATGAAAACATACAAATGTACGAAAAAATACTATCATCATGTGTAAGTATATTTTAACAAATCTTGCTGATATAAATAGGCAAATCTTTTGATTTTGAATAAAACATGGCGTAAAGGCCTTAAAGCATAGAGCTCATGTCATACCAGTAGAAAAAGGTCTCCTTTCTTGTTTCTCCACGGTGCTTCCAGGACACTCTGTACTAAGAGATTCAACCTCCCTCCATTGAGTGGCACTAGGATCCAGTGAGCGAGGCCTACAGCTGACTTTCACTGACCCTCCAGGAGCCGCCTCGCTGGATACAGAGTAACAAGAGTCTGACAGAGAACTCCCACTGACCGAGTAAAAACCTGTGGACAAGAGAATGATAGATGAAGTTGAGAGTGTTAAGGGGAGAAGTGCTTCAGGGGTGACACATGATATAAATTATGGGATTGCCATAAAAAGCTAGGGTTAATGTTTGCCAAAGTAAAAAGAGAACTGCCAAAAACACAAACTATGTGTCATGTTGAAGTTAAGAGGTCAACACTGAATCATTTGTTTCAAATAGAGCCCCAAGCCATCCAAGCTATGAGTCATACGCTTGCGTGAAATGTATTACAATTTCATGCAGGGCTCATTCTTCAGGGATTGCTTAAAGGATAACTGCTTTAGATTTAGACCTTTCACTGACTGAAAAATCTCTGCAAAGTTTGTCCAAACAAGTCCTAGTGTTGTGTAAGTTTAATTTTATCACGTAGAGCTAATTAATGTGTGAATTATTTTTTATGTTAAAATATGTTCTCCAATCCCAGCTTTTTAGCAGAGACAACAATAATGCATTTGTGGCACTATTAAAACATTGCTCTTTTTTTGTCCGAGCATCTAGACAGATATATATATGTCTATGCATATATGTATATACTTAAGATTAAATTAAGAATTAAAACAATTCTGTAGTTGCTATAATTTGTGTTTTGCTTTAATTTGAGGATTTATGGTTAAGCGTTAAAAAGTTTGGGATCAGTAAGTAAGAGACTTTTTTTCAAAAACATCAAACCTTATATATACAGTGGGGCAAAAACGTATTTAGTCAGCCACCAATTGTGCAAGTTCTCCCACTTAAAAAGATGAGAGAGGCCTGTAATTTTCAAAGGTACACTTCAACTATGAGAGACAGAATGAAAAAAAAATCCAGAAAAAAAAATCACAAGTATATAAAATATATTCAAGAAAAAAAACTAACTATACCTAAGAAAGATCATACAAAATGTATGTTATTATTTAGTACTGTCCTGAATAAGATATTTAACATAAATATTTACATATAGTCACAAGACAAAATATAATTTATTAATATAGACTTTTGACAAGCACTACAGAATAACATACAACACCAAGAATAGCCAGCTGTGACTAAATAATTATATAATGCTCCGAATGCCAAATACTAAAAAGGGAAACAATACTGTAGAACAATTATTAATCACATAATTCACTATCAGTGGAAAAAAAACAGCTTTAGAGAAGCACCTCAGTGTGATTTCAGAGGCCTTTACTTTTTAAAAAATGACAAAGGCTTTTTATTGAGGAATCTGGCGTATCAGCACCTGAGCTGGGTCTAGAGTCGCAGTCAAGCGGTGTGCTGCCAGGGAAGTCTGGGGTTTGAGAAGACAGTAGATCAGATGGGATGTCCCAGGACAATGTAGACCAGCGTGAGTTTACCCCCTCTCCTGTAGTGCCGAGGCAAGATAGATCAGGGTTTGCAGGGGACAGGCTCTGAAACAAATGGAGGGGTCACGTTACTACAAGATAAGGTGAAAACACAAAGTGCGTTTACACCTGGTAATAACATACGATCACGTATGTTATGTATTTGTAGCTTAATGCTAATCAGTCATGATGAATCCCAGACAGCAGCAAAGGACTGCCTACGCAGCTGTCAATCGACAATTTCAATCAAAAAAAAAAAAAAAAGAACTTGTGCATCTTTTTTTTTTAAACGCTTTAAGCAGAAAATAACCATCTAATTGTATACACACAAAGAACATCAATGCCTGATATAAACAAAGTGTCAAACAGTTAACAATTAACCAACAGTTAACCGCAATTCAGTTGCAATTTTATTTTTTGCACTTTATTAAGAGTGAAACACCGATGTAGTGAATGATTGATGTAGTCCTGAAATCAGAGATCCTATCCTCGAAATATGATCACAGCTGGTCACTAGAGATGCATGTTAACCCAGTATAAACAAAAATTTGTCTCGCTGACCCAGACTGATGTTAATACCAGGATAGAAATCATGTATCTGTGATGTATACATTTACACCTGTAAGGGGAAGCCACATCATTAGCTTGTAGCGTTATGATGTCTAAGGCTGCTTTTCAGAGAGGATTTTAAAGGACTAGTAACTGAGACTTATCAAGGGAATGCTTTGGTAAAAATTTACTTCTGCTTCGCTTATCTGCATCAAGTTTTTACTTGGTTTAGCTGTTTGTGATCCCCAACCTCCCCCCATCGCACGGAAACTTCCCTTGAAACACTTCTAAGGAATCCCATCAAATCAAGTGACTATTGTGCATATCCTGTTAAATCCGATCAACCTTCTGTCAGACTTTTACACAGACAATGCAGGTGATGCATTGGCGAAATGAAAAGTCGGGGGAGGGCAGTTAATAAGCAGAGAGCGGAGAAAGACAGATGATGAAACAAAGGAGCGAAGGAGAAAGGAAGGGGGGATAATGGGTATTGAAAGACAGACTTTGACCAGGCTTATCTCTGCTCCAGCAGTTTACCCACAATGCCTGTCTAAGACTCTAAAAATATATATGGAAGGGAAAACATACAGTGTAAATAGTGAGCAGGACATGGGGGTGGGGGGATATTCATGGAGGGAGCATAAAGAGACTGATAGCAAAAGAAAAAAAAGTTTAGAAGAAAAGTAGAGAGCACGGGGGATGGGTTGCCTAGTGAGACGAACAGCATGAAGGAGGCATCTCTTATGTGAGACTCCCCCCTCCCCTCCCAACCACCACCACCACCACCACCACTCCTGGATATAACTGCCTCCCCCACTTCACTTCAGAGAACTGTCAGGCCTCTCTTCTCTTCCTGCCCTCTCTCTCCTTCTCGCTCTCCTTCTCCTCTCCTCGCCCACACATCCGATTTAGCAGCAATACTTTAACTCTCTCTTTGCTGATGGAATATGAACTAACACGTGCATTAACATTTCCACATGCACTGGACAAACCCCACTTATTTCTCAATGTCGTACTTCAGTTTCATTTTTCGAAAACAGTGCAAAACTTCTTTGAAATGATATACATTGACTGGACTATCACAAAACATTAATATTCCTTAAGACCTTAATTTGTTCACATAAACCTATGGGCACATCTAGACAGAATCTATACTGCATTATCCCAGTATATAGTTGCAATTTATTTAATTTCACTGGGGAGGGGGCTTGGAAGAAGCATTTGCTCAATAGGGGAAACCTGATATGGGTCTCTCACAGGGTGCACTGGCCATTTTCCAGCTACCGATCAATTCATGAAAAAGTGCCCTGGCACACAAAACTGCATTTCATGAGGCTAATGAGGCAAATGGACATAAAATAATGGAAATAATGAGGTGAATATCCAATCTGGCTATCAGCTCCATTGACAGAGGAATTACTCATTCAATTCCCTCACTGACACAGGAAATGGTTTAACGTCATATAATAACAAGGTGAGTCTTGTGGGAGGAAGATGGTTTTTCAGCCACTGAATCTGAGCAATCAAACCTTTGACTGAAAAACGTATCTATATTGTAATAGTCTAATAAATCAATGTCAGATAAATGAATGACTATATGCATAGTAGCTATGAAATCAGATACTGCATTCAGCCATTGTGCAGCAGTCCATCCTAGTGAGGGGTTAACATATCAGTTGCTCTGCATGGCACACCCCCGTTCTCCATCTCTCTGTCCATTTCCCTCCATCCTCTCTCCCTCAGCGGGTAGCAGAGGAGAGGTGATATCTGTGACGCTGACAACAGAAACATTTTTCCATGTGGTGTTTATGCAAATGGAAGATATGTAGGTGGAGAGGCAACAACATTGCCCCGCTGATGACTCATACTTTTGTCTCATGATACATATTGCTGTTTTTCATGCGCACATTTTGCTGGACTGAATGACTACTTGTAAGTGTCCTTTAAAAGCCTTTTCACTTTGTGGAAAATATTTTGTATGCCATGAAAGAAAATGCTCTTAAATCACATCACTTTGATCAAGGAGATCCTGGATAATTATATAAATGTCCTATAATAAATGAGGTACATAAGAAATGTGCCACTATTAAATGTATTTTACATTTGTGAAGTGCACTTGCGCACTGTCCATTATATAAAAACACACAATGGTGCTTCTATTGTCATCTCTCACATACACTTCCCTCCTTCTCCTATTACACAAGCACATACCTAAACAGCACCTGTTATGTGTCCTCCATACCTGGTCAAGAGCCCTGCCACATCATCGTGACAAAACCAACATTTTGTTACCAAAACATTTAGTCTGTGCAACATACAGATATACAGTGTAGAATAATAGGGGATTGATGTCACACATGAGTGAATTGTGCCACCCTCTTAATCAAAAAAATGCATTATGTGTCACATGACCATATATAAGAACCCTTCATATAAACAGTTGCCCACATTTGAGAGAAGGATAAAATAAAACCTGTTTTCTTATTTGCATGCCAAATACAGGTGAAATTAAGCAGAAAATATAATATCTAAAAATATGTTGATGAACTGACAATGTATAAACACATTTATGAATGTGTCCAAATTATTTAATTATTAAATAAAGCATTTTCCCAAAATGGAAAATTGGGGAAACATATTACCATTACTTAAAACTATTAGTACAAATAAAATTTTTAGTACAACATTTTTATTTTTTTGTTGAATTACAATGAAATATTAAGCATTTTCTCTGGCTGGTTTCAGCAAAAATAAAAGTACTGGAATGAGAAAAATTATTTAAAAAGTTTGTGGGGGAAAAAAGGAATGAGAGAAATATATTAGTAATTTGGTTAAGTACATTTTTATGTAAATAGTTTCAACTTACCCCCAACATGGTGCAAAAACTTCTATATTCTAATCCAATGTCTTATTTCTATATTGTTTTATAATGCTTTCTCACTTCACCTGATAACTAACATAATAAGGCATATTTGTTTAATTTATCCTTGCTTGCAAGGCAAATAAAAAAATTACACGGCTTACCCTACTGTCCCCCACATATCACTAAGAGGCTTTTATGTATTTTTCAAAGGCGCAATCAACATGCATTGTGTGTTCAGTGGCCTAAAATAGCTTTGTACTCGAACTCAACCTTGACACGTTGAAGAAAAAGCTGTGTACAATTCTGAAATGTAAACACAGCAGCGTCCTGTATAGGTCATGCAACCTGAGCTCCACTGGATGCCAGTCTCACCAAAACGTTTAGCAGGTGCCACCAGCAGGGTTCCACCTCGACGACGAGATCAAAGTTACAATTACAAGGAACATAATTCCTGTGGTATTTTCCCACGTCCCCACTGACCTGTTGCCTGTGGGAGATTGCGGCACCATCCTCGGCGACGCTTTCCAGTCCTTCCCCCTGGTGAGCGGGCGCTCCATTCACGTCCAGTACCGCATCCACCATCTCCAGCTGTCGTCCTCTGAGAAGGTCTAGCTCCATTATGCCGGCCAGGGTGGCTTTCAGTCGCTCTCCGATTCGAACCCGCTCGCTCCCTGACCATAGCGAATTCACACAACCGCGGCGTCCGGCCATTGTGCGCGCAAAATCGGTTTCGAGGCAGACACTGTGGTCGCCGCCGGAGAACGGGAGGGCTCACTACTCGCCTCTAGCCAGAGTACCGACTGTCAATGCAACATGAGCGCTGTGCGACATGAGCAGCACCAGAGCCGATGCTTAAAATTCAGAGTCCGTAACAATGTATCTTTGCATCTCACGAAAATGCAGCACGGAGGCAACTCAACTTTCGCTCGGAGCCACATGTAACAAAGACATACTTTCAAGGTCTTAATTTACACCCCCGAATAATATTCCCCACCTAACCATTTTGAGACGCTACAATCATCACGTCTGCTATCATTCGATTCATGATGATGAAGATGAAGATGATGTGGATTGAATCATATGCGACAGTCTTGCACACAGCTCACTGCTGTGAAAGAAAAGAGTATGAATAGGGCGGAGTTAGAACGTGAACGCTCGCAGCTGATTGGCCGGGGAAGTTTTCGAACAGAATTGACTAGTTTTTTAAGAGCAATGTAGCCTAAATCTGATAGTTGGTACGATATGTTTAGACTGTAGTGTAGCTAGTAGGCTTCTGACGAAAAAATAAATAAACATGAAATGTGTTATTTAATTGAGGAGGAACTGAACATACAGTGTTGTACAGATTTTTTATTCACATCACTGAATCCAAAGCGTGCTTCTCAATCAGCTCCCTAGTTCAGTTGTCAGGGCACTAATCAGGGAGTCAGCCTATTGACTAATGTACTAATCAGTGTCCTGACTACTGAACTGGGGAGCTGATTGAGACGCACCCAAAGATTCGCGTGCGTCACAAAAATGATTCAGTGCATGGAACTATTCGTTCATGTAAAACGTTCTCGTTCGCTAGTAGTTGAAGTAGGCTATGGTATTACTTTCAAATACGCAACTACAGAAAAACGAGCGTGACCCAGCTTGTGATTTATTATAACGTGTATGCTGTTACTTTAATGACGTGTATTAGCCTACTTTGTGTACTTTTCCAAATGATCAAATATCCGCTTGGTTTGGTTGGTTTCAAATAGCAGCTCCTCCTGTGTCGGCTGCTATGCGACGAGAACGTCCATTGTAGAAACAAACAACCAAGACTGTTTCTAACCAGGAGCAGCAGGTGACGCTATCTGCCTTTCTAACCTGTGCCTTTACAAGATTTTCATCGATAATCATTTAAATCACCTATACCAATGGTTTTCAAACCTGTCCTGGAGGCACCCCAGCCCTGCATATTTTGTATGTCTCCCTTATCAGACACCCAATTTAGTTCATGCAGTCTCTACTAATGAGCTGATGAGTTGAATCAGGTGTGATAAATGAGGGAGACCCACCAAATTATATGCACCTATAAAGTCTATTTTTTCAGAGTGGTATGGGTCAGTTTAAAAATAAAACCTTTTAATAATAAAGAATAATTAATTTTAACCTATAATAATTAAAAAATGCCAGGAGGGGTCTGAAAACCAACCACTATATATATATTATATAATATATTCCAGATAATTATTCCATAATTATGTTAAATACATAGGTTTGTTTAGTTTATATTACTAATGAAACCAAATCGCAAAATAAAAAATATCTGATTAAACTGCTTCAACATGATGTAGCCTTGAATAATGTAGCCATGTAAAATCATTTTGTGTTTATTAATATTGTTGTAATTCCAATTCATCTGACTACGAAAATGTTTTCTTTTCCAAGAAGAAATATTTATTAAACAGGCCTATAACACAAAAGGTTCTTCCATCCAGATCTTCCTTCATTTCTTGCTTCGTTCATCACTTAGGTATAGGCTATTAAAATGACACTAACTATTCTAACTTCCTGAAAGCTGAAAGCATGAACTGCATGTGAAACCTCAAACTTTGGCAATTCTCTTCCATTTTTCTCTTCCATTCCTCTTTTCCTACAGATTTACTTATAAAATCATTACAATTTAAATCACCAGAAAAAAAGTTTTACCAATAAATAAAAGAAATCTAGTAATTTTTGCTCATGGTTTAACGGATTCATTAAAGGTTAGCAGCAAATTGGTCAATACAAGTAGATTAAATGCAAAAAAAAAATTATTATTGAAAGTTTGCATATTTTGCATTTGACTGATTTTATTATTTTTGAGGAATACTCCATCTTTATGCAAGTGAGATGAATAAATGCTCAAATTTAGTCTAGGACTGCAATAACTATCATGTTTACACACAACGCCTCTATACTTACTCTCAATTTCATGGGGACAGGAGAGCTGTCAGAAAAATAAATGTGAAAAAGTAACTCAGATATTTTGTTGTAAATTTGAAAAGTAATGCGTTACTTTACTAGTTACTTGAAAAAGTAATATTATTACTTAACTCAAGTTACTTGTAATGCGTTACCCCCAACACTGGTTGTTTCATACAGGCACAATAACTACACTGTTTATTTCATATCTCCCTGACCTCATTGAGAAAGGGGGCATGGTGAGGATGGGCCTTAGGGTAAGTAAAAAAAGAAAAAGAAAAAGAAAAAGTGGCCTTTGTTCCAAACTCTGAGGCGCTTGGACTCTGTTCCACTATATTTATGAAGCCTGTAACACCATATCGACCTCATTGTGTTTGGGCTTCAGTCATCTCACATCGCAGGCTACAGAAACAAAATTATTACAAAAATAAATTAAAAAAGTAAAGATTCTGAAAGAATCCCATAATTTATAGCTTTACATATAAAATACTGTCCATAATTTGATCGATTCTTGTTTGCTATACATAAATCTAGTCGAAAGTCGTTTCTGTAGCAGCTTTAAAAATCAGTGGATTTTTTTCTTCTTTAAAAGTTTCTTTACGTTAAAGTTTTTTGCAGACAGCCAATCAGTAATCACTCTTGTAGGGTCATGTGAAGTTTCTCAAATTTTTTTGAACATTGATCAGTTTATAGCAAAATGGAAGAAGACGGTTCCTGGGCACAGTGTGTGCACACATGGTCATACTTAGAAAGCATGTTTCAGTTTTCTGAAAAGATTAAAGATTAGTTTAGTTGGCATACACTTGATGCATGTCTCATAAAATGTTAAAAAATGTAAATGTCTGGATACAAAATAGCTATAAAAGAAAAGAATAAGTTAAGGAATTTTTGCAAAAAAAAAAATACAGCAATTACTTTTATAAAAGTATTGAAATGAGTTTAAGGTAGTCGTAAGCTAGCATGTCGGATGTAGCATCACTGACTGGTTAAAACCACCATTAGCATTTATACAACAATAATAAAATAATGCATTGACATGAAAAAATGAAATGTACTTTTGATACTTAAGTACTTTTAAAAACAAATACTTCTGTACTTTTACTCAAGTAAAAATCTATTATTAGAACTTTTACTTGTAACGGAGTAACATTTGACCAGGAGTACTTTTACTTTTACTCAAGTAATAGAGTTGAGTACTTTGTCCACCTCTGGCAATTACAGAGGTCAAACATTTCCGGTAGTTTTTCACCAGGTTTGCACACACTGCAGGAGGGATTTTGGCCCAGTCCTCCACACAGATCTTCTCTAGATCAGTCAGTTTTCTAGCCTGTCGCTGAGAAACACAGAGTTTGAGCTCCCTCCAAAGATTCTCTATTGGGTTTAGGTCTTGAAAATGGCTTGGCCACGCCAGAACCTTGATATGCTTCTTACAGAGCCACTCCTTGGTTATCCTGGCTGTGTGCTTCGGGTCATTGTCATGTTGGAAGACCCTGCCTTGACCCATCTTCAAATGCTCTAACTGAGGGAAGGAGGTTGTTCCCCAAAATCTCACAATACATGGCCCCGGTCATCCTCTCCTTAATACAGTGCAGTCGCCCTGTCCCATGTGCAGAAAAAAACCCCCAAAGCATGATGCTACCACCTCCATGCTTCACATTAGGGATGGTGTTCTTGGGATGGTACTCATCATTCTTCGTCCTCCAAACACGTTTAGTGGATTTATGACCAAAAAGTTCTATTTTGGTCTCATCTGACCACATGACTTTCTCCCATGACTCCTCTGGATCATCCAAATGGTCATTGGCAAACTTAAGACGGGCCTGGACATGTTTGGTTTAAGCAGGGGAACCTTCCGTGCCATGCATGACTTCAAACCATGACGTCTTAGTGTATTACCAACAGTAACCTTGGAAACGGTGGTCCCAGCTCTTTTCAGGTCATTGACCAGCTCCTCCCGTGTAGTTCTGGGCTGATTTCTCACCTTTCTTGGGATCATTGGTGATCACGAGGTGAGATCTTGCATGGAGCCCCAGTCCGAGGGAGATTGACAGTCATGTTTAGCTTCTTCCATTTTCTAATGATTGCTCCACACCTGGACCTTTTTTCACCAAGCTGCTTGGCAATTTCCCCATAGCCCTTTTCAGCCTTGTGGAGGTGTACAATTTTGTCTCTAGTGTCTTTGGACTGCTCTTTGGTCTTGGCCATGTTAGTAGTTGGATTCTTACTGATTGTATGGGGTGGAGAGGTGTCTTTATGCAGCTAACGACCTCAAACAGGTGCATCTAATTCAGGATAATAAATGGAGTGAAGGTGGACATTTTAAAGGCAGACTAACAGGCCTTTGAGGGTCAGAATTCTAGCTGATAGACAGGTGTTCAAATACTTATTTGCAGCTGTATCATACAAATAAATAGTTAAAAAAATATATATATATATATATATATATATATATATATATATATATATATATATATATATATATTGTGATTTCTGAATTTCTTTTTTTTTTTTAGATTATGTCTCTCACAGTGGACATGCACCTACGATGACAATTTCAGACCCCTCCATGATTTCCAAGAGGGAGAACTTGCAAAGTAGCAGGGTGTTCAAATACTTATTTTCCTCACTGTAGATGTCAATAGGCTTTAATTTTGTTCCCTCAATTCTTCAGTCATTTGTGCTCTGCAGAAGAAAGTCAGTGGAATGAGGGTGAATAAATTATGACAGAATATATATATATATATATATATATATATATATATATATATATATATATATATATATATATATATATATATATATATATATATATATATATATATATAAGAGGTAAAGAATATACTAATATACTAAAATAATATCCTGTAAGTTTCAGAACTAAAAAGTTCCTTATTATATATATATATATATATATATATATACATATACATATATTCGTTGTGTAGGATTGAAAGACTGCCTCTGCAGAAGAAAATCAATGGCTACTTCATCATTGCAACTTTGGCCCCGCCCACTGGCGTGTTAGTGAGATGACAAGAAGAGCAATACAGGATGGATTACAAATAACTACCTTACAAAATATCCTAATGCTATGTGTTTATTTAATTTATTTTCAACAATGTGAATGTCTCAGTTGAGCAATATTTAATTGTATGCAGTACATTTCACTGTGGATTTTTTGGCAGTATCAGCACAGGCTTTGCAAATGACAGTGATGCGAATACATGTAAGTAGGCCCTTTCACTTTCATGCCACTATCTAAATATTAATGCTATGATCAACATTTTTCATGATTAGTTAACCTTGAGAGTTGTAATAGTAAAATCGTGTTGGTTAAACATGTAAAAGCACACCCCTTCAAACAGGGCGTTCAAATCAGAGGTCTATCAGGGTATGAAAATGCATTTTATTTCTAAATTAGGTCTATGGCAATTTATGTAAAAAGCATAGCCTACTAACATAATACCTAAATCACAGGAAACATAAAACAACGCAGTTCATAAACCCTTTAAGCTTGTAAATGAAGCTAATGAATTGCAATATTTGGAGGCCAAAACAATAGACCTATGTTTTGATAGCCATTTTTGTTACATTTTATGTTACATGAATAGGCCTACTTCATTAATAGTTTTGTATTTAATGTATAAAAAGTAAGACCTTTAGATTAAAATTATGTAATCTCATTTGTTTTCCAATAGCCTACAAATAGCCTTTTCAAAAACGCGGCACGGTCTTGTCTGTCCCGTTATTTGAGTTCAGTGAACTCTCAACCAGTCTGTCACGTCTGTTGTTCACTGTGGTGTTACAAAAACTATTACAAAGCTGATGCTGTAATTACACTGTCATGGCACTCACATTAGAAAAAAAGCGGAGCTGAATTTCAAATAACCGGTGAATGTTGTGCTCATTTACGGAGACGGGTTCATTATTGATCCAGCGCGATGACAGGAGAGGCTGTGAAGAGGTTCTGAAGAGCTTATGTAACGGCTAATAACCCAATATCATCGCAAGGTCTTTAATTACGCCCAAGCACTTCTCATCTTTTCACACTTAAGATTGTCCTGCGCACACACACACACACACACGCACGCAAGCGTATAAAGGCCGAGCCCCGCGTACTGAAAGCAGGCATTTGAGACAACCTCAATCCGTGGGCACTTCGTCAGCCCGGGCACAGCCTCCTCCTACCACACCATCGTACACGTTTCCATCCTCGTCAAACTCAAGTCAGAATGCCTCCCTACGAGAAATCCATGGAAATTATGCCTTTCAAGCAAAGGAAGTGCCTGGGTAGGTCATGACTTCACAACAACATTCAACTTTTTTTTGCACTTTACTAACTTCTCTGCGTGGATTGTTTTACATTGTTGAGAACATTTTAGGCTAGGCTATTTTAAAACGTTTAAATATCTGTTGTAAAAAATATAAAGGCAAATTTTATGTATTCTATCTTTATGTTAACTTTAACTACTTAGGCATTTTACTCATAGACCGACTTACTTAAATTCTTATTTGTTCTTATTGTTAATAGCCTACGTATTTTAAGTAATGTGAATTTCAATGATCAGAGAAACTAATACAATTTGTCCTTCCAATGCAGCAACAAGAAAAGATGAAGTCTGCACTATTCGGTCGAAGTTTCCCAACAAATTACCGGTGAGATGCCTTTTTGAATAAAAATAAAACGGTGATTATTTTTAACCTTAAATTATGTTTTGTATTTAAGGTAATTGTGGAGCGATACCTCCAGGAGAAAAAGCTTCCCCTACTGGACAAAACCAAATTTCATGTCCCAAATGAGCTGACATTAGGACAGTTCCTCAGTCTGCTCAGGTGTGTAAACTCTCTTTCTCAATTATTAAACTAGATGCAGTTTTGTCTTGTCATGTGTCTGTTTATGCAGTAGAGAATGAGTCAATGCTTGTTTTCCTAAGTCAGTGTTGAATATGTGTTGTGTGAACAGTGAATCAGGCATGCACATTACTTAGGTCATTGGATGAGGCACCGCCTGAAGTTTCAGGCACTTTCAAGCAATTATTTTCAGTATTGCCCATATTCACATCTTGCTCTTTCTCTTACAGAAGTAAGATAGTGCTAGAGACATCTCAAGCTCTGTACCTACTGATCTCAGGAAAGAACATGTCCTGTTTGTCAACCAGCATGGGACAAGTTTATTCACAGTTCAGAGACCCCGATGGCTTCCTCTACATAACCTATGCATCCCAGGACATGTTCGGCTGAAAAGACTCTCCAAAATGACCATGTGACACAGATCACCTAACTTAACTCCAGACTGATCCCTTTCTGAGATCAGAACTCACATTTGCTGCTAAATGAAGACTGTGCACTGTGCACTACACCTAAAACAGACACACAGTCCACCAATCACACCTGGCCGAAAGGACTCTTCTGACCTCATTTCTTAGTAGTTTAGATTTCATTGAGGCTAATGTTGAAGTAAAATCTGTAGTTTTGAAAGAGGTTGCAACTGAACAGTGTAATATGAAGAGTGAAAGAGATTTCCACTGCTATTCTGACAGGACACAAAAAGGACGTACTGTCCCTCAAAGGACCTGGGATGTCAGGTTATAATGAAACAGGGTTTGTTCGATGCTGGTTTCGATGTTCTTTCTGTGACTGCGCATCTGTGTTCCTAAAACAAACACAGAGGAGACGGACAAACAAACAACTATATGAGCACCTATACTCTGCAATAAAAATGAGTGCCAAAAACTCTGTCATTATGTACTCAGCTTCAACTGCGGTTTATCCTCAATAAATCAGTTTAGTTCTTTTAACTGAATGTCTGGTTTTATTTTATTTAATGTACAGTACTCTGATAATGTGGTTTATACTGTTCATTGGGGCACTAAAATTAATTTATAAACCTCCGGTTTCACAGACAAGACTTAAGCCTAGTCCCAGACTAAAATCCTATATCTTAAAATATGTCAGTGCCATTGTTTTGTCTCAAGATGCACATCAGTAATGTTTTTTTCTAAGGCATATTTATAAAAGCTACTTAAATGTCCTGATTGAACTAGAGCTGTGAAACCAGGCCATAGTGACATACACCATCAACAACAACAAAAACATTTTGGCTATTTTGCTTTTGTCATTTGGTTATTTCTAAGTACAGCTTAAAATAAACAATGGCAAGTAGCCAGTGAGCGATAATTTAAATACTTAGACAACAGCACACAACAGTGAAGCAAATCTCTGCTAGACCTCTGAGTCAGTGCTTTTTAGTCTCACACATCTTCTAAAGATACATCACCTTCTTACACATGGCTGTTATTAACCAGCATCTCTTATAGAAGGGTATAGGTTACGGTGTCAGTAAGCAGTCACATGGGGAGGTGCTAAACAGGCCTGGTCGAACAAATGATATGACTATAAACCATTTAAAAGGCTGATGATTGCTTGTTAGTGTCCCTCAAAATGCAACTATGCCCTCATACTTTATCCTTGTCTAGCAGTGCGGTTTAATTTAAGATTAGAAGCAACATAGGGTGAGAGTTGAGGGTGGTAATTTTAAATCCTTCACATCAGCATTCTTACTGTCACTTAGGACATTACTGGGAATTTTAACACCTTCCTGCAAAGTGTGTTGTGAAAGCAGAATGCATTAACTGAGAAATGACAATGAGAAAGTTCAAACGGTGGTAAATTGAGGTCTCTATTGGACAGAATGCATGCTGATACTGTGTTAAGGTGATAATGAAGTGCACATCTTGCTGCCAAAACAAAGTAGTTATATACAGAGTTACACTATTGTTCAAAGGTTTGTTGTTGAAAGAAGTCTCCTATGCATTAATACAAGCATTCATTTCATTGAAAACTATAGCAGTATATCAAAGATAAGCTTGATGCAGCATAACCTTGAGTTGCAAGAATTATCTTGAATAATGTAAACAAATATTTTAGATGTTATTAAAATGTTTTGGATTTGAACAATCCAAAGGGTCAATTAAACAGTGAGGGATCAATTAAATGATCTTGTGTTGCAAAAGGGTTCATGTTACAGCAAACTAAGAAAGTAATAGTCAGCTGCACGAGAATGAAAAAAAATAAAAATCAGTGATCAACTCCCAATAGATGCCAAAGAAAACAAGACGCTGTGCAGTGAAGCACCTGAACATACCTCAACATAACTTAATAAGCAGAGCGAAATATGATGCCGTCATTGCATTACTACCATTCCAAAAAGACCTCAGTTTTTCCATTCAAATTCAAAAGTTCTAGCAATGCAAGTTCATCGTTTTCTGTCAGCACTCATGACAACAGATGACAGATTATGTACACATCTTTCACAACCATCAGTAGTGGGGTTCATTTCCAAAACTCAAGAAGTCTTTAAAGCACAGTTTACAAATAAACTCTTTTATTGGTCAATGTAATTGCTGCATTCAGATGAAGGTGAGGATTTCAGATCACTTAATCCCAATATAGAAAATAAAGATAAACCCTCAAAATTACAGAATACGTATACTGCTATTCTTTAG
>CM040932.1:25280834-25430915 GCA_023029165.1 Gobiocypris rarus
GCCGCATACTGGATGTTTTTCCCTTGTCACACCATTCTTTATAAACCCTAGAAATGGTTGTGCGTGAAAATCCCAGTAACTGAGCAGATTATGAAATACTCCATACCAACAACCATGCCACGCTCAAAATTGCTTAAATCACCTTTCTTTCCCATTCTGACATTCAGTTTGGAGTTCAGGAGATTGTCTTGACCAGGACCACACCACTAAATGTATTGAAGCAACTGCCATAACCTGATTTTTAATTCATCAATTGGTGTTAGAAATAGCTCATATGAAAAGCTAAAACCCTCCAAAATGATGTTTAATGCACTGAAATAAATTAGTTTCACTGAAAAAAGATTTATCATTTAATCAAGACAGAAAGGTCAAATTTTGGCAAGATAGATAGATAGATAGATAGATAGATAGATAGATGAACAAATTTACTGCAAATACAAAAATATGTCAGCAAATTAAGAAGTGGTGCTATGAGATCCAAATTTAATATCTTGTATGACTTCCATGAGCTTGAAGGACTGCATCCATGCGGTTTGGCAAGGACTCACACAATTTATTGATGAAGTCATCAGGAATAGCAGAGAAAGCAGTCTTGCATGTCTCCAAGAGTTCATCAATATTCTTTGGTTTCGTCTTCCATGCTTCCTCTTTCATCCTACCCCACATATGCTCAATGATGTTCATGTCTGGTGATTGGGCTGGCCAATCCTGGAGCATCTTGATCTTCTTCACCTTGAGGAACTTCGATGTGGAGATGGAAGTATGCGATAGAGCATCCTGCTGCAGAACGTGGCCTCTTTTATGGTTGGGAATATAAGAGGTAGCTAAGATTTCTTGGTATTTTAGACTATAGAAGTTGCCTTCCATCCTGCAGATCTCTCGCACACCCCCATACTGGATGTAACCCAAGACCATGATTTTTCTTCACTTTTTTCTGGGTGAATCTCGGATCCATGCGGGCTCCAGTAGGTCTCCTGCAATATTTGCGGCGACTGTGGTGTAATTCAACAGAAGATTCATCTGAAAAATCATAAATTTGTCATAAACGTCTCAAGTCTCTTCAAATCGTTTTTTTATCCTCTGTACTTGACGCTGAGACACTTTGAAGGTGTCTGCCACATCAGCAGTGGATCTGGTCTTCAGCCTCTTGATAATCAAAACTTTAGTCTCAGGGTGAATCTTAGGCATGTTTGCAGAGGTCTATTTGCAGTTGATGTGAAGGTCTAGTGCACTGGGGTTTTTTTTATACACACCTGAGATCTAATTGATCCATTATTAGTCACAGGTGAAGCTCATATGACAAGGCGACAACACTTATGTCTTTGCAAAAATTCACTCAATGGGCTTTACCAAGCTGTGAATATTAGAATATTTTTTGACAGTTTCATTTTGCACTAAAACATTATTACAAAAGCTGTTGGGATTAAAATGAGCCATTTCTTGTAAAAAAATCTTGATAAGAAATATATTTCAGCGGCACTTCAGGTCAATTTGTATACAAGCGACAAGACTTTTGTCAGAGACATTATATATATATATATATATATATATATATATATATAGACAGGGTCATGGACGGCCAAGGCACATCGATGCATGGAGCGAAGGCTGGACTGTGTGGTGCGATCAAACAGCTACTGTAGCTCAAAATTCTCAAGAAGTTAACGCTGGTTCTGACAGAAAGGTGTCAGAATAAAAAGTGCATCGCAGTTTGTTGTGTATGGGGCTGCATAGCCGCAGACCAGTTAAGGTGCCCATGCTGACCCCTGTCCTCGCAACTTACAGGACTTAAAGGATCTGCTGCTAACATCTTAATGCTATATACCACAGCACACATTCAGGGGTCTAGTTGAATCCATGCCTCAACAGGTCAGGGCTGTTTTGGCATCAAAAGGGGGACCAACACAATATTAGGTCATAATGCCTAATCGGTGTGTGATATATATAAATAAAAGTGCACGCGAGTTTCACATTGTGTTATATTAAAATATAATGTGCATGTGAGTTTCACATTGTGAAATATTCAAAAGTCTGAAACAAGGAACCAGTTTACACTTCTTATAATTTCATGACCACAAATAATCATGTGACCAACACCAAAAGTGGGGAAAAGGGGAAATATATTCAGAATTATACCATTATTAATATATTGTGGGTTTTATGCTGTCTGTGACCAAATATTTAGCTAATTCACCTTTTTACACTAGCATATGGCAGGGCACTGGTAATCCCAGCCAGTTTCAATCCGCTTGTGTAAACTCAACACCTGATACACACCCAGAAATCTGTAACAGCTATTACCGTCAATGTGGAAGTTGTTTTGACTGGTATCACACAACATCAAACTGCATACTGTCTGGGCTAAATGTCCTAGGTGTTGCCTTAAGTTAGTTTGAAAAGGAAACATAGACTAACAGCTCAAGATAAATTCAAGTTCAAGAACTTGGTCTGTGTGACCAAGCATATGCAATGATGACTCAATCAAACACACACGGAAATGGTGACACATCCTTATAGAAGGCAAATAATAACTGAGTAATTGTGAAGTCATAATTAAAAACAAATGGCAACAGAAACGCTTCTTTTGTCCATCTATTAAGTTACTCAAAAATACATTAAAATGGTATTATTATAAAAAGGACTTTATGATTAACATTATATATTATTATTATTATTTTAAAAAAGTGAGGCAATTATTTCAAATTAAAATATTATTTTAAACTATAAACTAAACACCACTGTTCTGTTTACCAAAGTCAGTGTGGCAAAACCAAAGAGGAAAGCAAATTAGACAGGAAACCCATAAAACAACAGAGAGGACCCTCATGACTTGTGCCAAAGACTTATTAAAAATATAGATTTAAATATTCTGTCAAATGTTTTTTAATTTTTTTTTTAAATATCATCATTTGAAAAAAACTTTTTGTTCAAGTCTAATTAAGTAATCCTACTTAATTAAAGTGGTTACACCAAAAAGGTACACCGGTACTTTTTACTTAATTCTTACATTATTTGATATCTTAGAGTCAACATATTTGTAAAACATTTACAATAACTTGACACGTGTTTTAAACTGGTAGATCATCTGAATTCGTCATTGGTCTATGTGTCAAACATTTGTCAGAGGTCAAAATAACAGATGCGAGAGTCAAAAAAGTGCTACGCACTTCAGCGTATATCCTTAGTTTAACCTACTACCACACCTGTCATTCCATACACAGTGTCACTTGAGGTATTTATCAATGGACCCTTTTATGCTATACAATAAATGGTGAATTACCTATTGAGGAACGCGTTACCAAAGGCGTTGAGTTTTCGGAAAGGCTTTTTTGGATCGACAACCAGCGCATTACCAGGTATCATGCCTTCCTGTTCACCGTGCATAACCGCTATGAAGGAATCCGTCGTTGGTTCTGGGCCTATTCTCATCCCGGGGAAATCCTGCTCCATTAAATGCCTAATGAAGGTGGTCTTCCCGGTCGAGTACTGTCCCACCAGCAGCACCATGGGCTTGTTGTCAAAGTCAGCATCTTCTAAAGCCGGTGAATGGAAGTCGTGGAAATGATAGGTGTCCTCCAAAGGGAAGAGTTTTGTGCGATAGAGGCGCTTCAATCCCTCCGCTACGTTTAGGAAAAGGTCTGGGTCTTTCTTCCCTTCTCTTTTAGACCAGCTGAACATGATGGTCGTTATGCGACGATTCTAATTCTAAAGGAAAAAAACACGAATCAAAAAATGCGTTTAACAGGCGACGTCCTATCGAAAGTTTGACTGTCCCACCCCGGTACAGTCAGCCACCTCTGCTCTGCCTGAGTTACGACGTACAGCAGCACTTCCCTTTGGCAAACCCCTGAACTGTAACACAATCCGTACAAGCGAGGCAGTCGCAACACTCTTCTATGACTGTAACTTACGTCTTTAAAGTTGCAGTAATTCTAATCTAATCAGAAGTCTTTGCAACTTTCTACTGGTATCTAAACCGTAGTTTGCATGCGGAACTTCTAATAGACTTCATAATAAAAGCCTTGATTTTGCCAAACCAAACAATGGAATTTATTCAGGTTGAATTGCCTTAAGCATTAATATGAGGGCGGAGAACATTCTTGAAATGAGCTCGCCAGTTATGGAACACAAGGACCGAATCACTGTGGCTACGTGGCTGACTTATGAATGCTAATGATACTAATAAATCTTTTTTTTTTTTTGTTTGGTTTTTTTACAAAAATAATAATTAATCTAGTTAATATGTACGAGTGTTTTTCTTTTTCTTTTACGTTTTGAGTACTAGTCTGTAAAAAATAAAAATTACTAAATAAATAATTTCACTTTTATTGAGTCATATCAGGACGTTTTGGTTACTCCATTTGAACTGAACATAATGTGCATTTTCCAACAGTTTGCAACATTTACACCACCCCGACATATTTAAACCCCATTAAGACAAAACAATTAAATAAAATAAAAAATTTAGAAATTCAAAACGAAAAGTGTTTGCCTAATTGATTAGATAACAGTGGACCCTTGTGGACACCAGTGGCAATTACACTCTAAACAAATTCTGCTGCCAGTTGCATAACACAACCGGATGTAGGATAATCTTTCCTTTACTACACCTGACAGCACTCACATTAATACTGTATTTTATTTTATTGTTAAATAACACATATATCTTATTTCTAAATGCAATAATGCATTTTTACAAATCATGTTTTTGTATTACCAATGACAAAGCAATGTGTACATGTATACAAATGCATTATAACGGATACATTATGTAATAGATAATATCTTATGAAGAAACAGTCCTATGTGCAGGATAAGGTGTGAAGGGGTAATGATTCATAGGCACATGCAGCACTTCCGGCTTCCGTCACAGGTGACTCTCTGCAGGTAACAGCTTCTCCACTGGCACTTCAATAGTTTTCCACATGGAGTGGCTGTTACACCCAGTGAGCACCAGGAGCAGGAGCAGCTCTTAACTCTTCCTATGCTTGTCCAATGTCCAACAAATTGTATTCTGTTAATAAAGATAAGAGATCAAGAGTTAGAACACATTTCTTGCCACAAATTGCATTATGCCATTTTGAGGTTAGTCATTTGATTCGAAGGACTGAGAAACTGCAGGTTTTTTACTTCTTGGTACGTATTTATTTAAACTGTAAATCTGTACTGGTAACCATTCCTTTGCTATCTCTATCTTATAAATGATACTTTGACGTACTTTGAACTTTATACCTTGACTCTGTTTAAAGCTTATTAAAGTCCAAGTCTTAAACAAATTTTTTAGGATGAAAACTTCTCTATGCCTTTTCCTTCTGTAATACAACAAACAATAAAACATATTCTCTGATGACTACTATCACTTAATTATACATTTAGAGACGTTCACTCTGTTATTTGGTAATACAAATCCTTCCCAAAAGCAAAACTGCATACAGAATATATTCTGTAAATTAGACAAATCACAAAAAGTACTAAAAGAAGTACTAACAATAAATTGTTAAATATAACTCACCTTTTCGTGTTTTCCTTTGAATCGGAAGGTGGAAATTGCGGTTGAAGCAGTGTGATGGTCTATTTAGGCACACACATGAAGAAAAAAATAGCGTAAAAGAGGAGCATGTATAAACTTCTGTCATTCAAAAGAAGAGTGTCAGAGAGTACGTTGTTGGCAGATTAATTATTATACATTCATCCAATAAGTAACAAGCTATAAGGCCCTTCCCATACTGCACTGTTTGCACATCCACCTGACCTTTCTTCACCTTGAACACCTTGCAGAGTGAAAATGGACATTGGACATTTTGGATATCATATATTGAGCAAATTATGCTTATATTGTCCTTAAAACGAACACTGTTGTTAAAAGTATTTTAATTATGACTAAATGTCATTGTGATTTTAGGGAAATTTACAAAACAGTCATGAGACAAGAATACTGGTTAGATGATTTTATTTTAACTGACGCTGTTACTCATTGTGCTTTCTGAACCACATGCTGTTTCTCCGAGGAACATATAATATTTTCTTCTCAAAAATGTGGTGCTTACAAAACATGTCATTTTAAAAGATGGTTAATGCCAAATATATGTATTTTAAGTTAAAAGGGGGAAAAAATTATAGTCACATGGTTGCACCATGATTCTTCTGTTTAGAGAAGATTCTTCATTTTCTATTAGATTTCACCCACGTTGAAGTTTTATGAGGACTTTCCATAGACATAATGATATTTATACTGTACAAACTGTATATTCTATCTCCTAACCCTTATCCTACCCATCACACAAACATTCTGCATTTTTACATTTTAAAACATTCTGTATGATTTATAAGCTGTTTTCCTAAAAGGGAAAAAAAAACGTTACTGTTACTTTTGTTCAATTTAATGCATATTTGCTGAAAATATTATAAAGAATAATTTATTTTTGTGTCTTAATTAACCCAAATTAAATAACATTAACCAGCAAAAAAAAAAAAAAGAAGAAAAGAAAAACAAGGTTTTCAGCATTGCTGATAAGAAATGTTTCTTGAGCACCAAAATATTTCTTTAGAATCATGTGACACTGAAGACTAGAGGAATGATGCTTTGCATCACAGGAATAAATTACATTTTAAAATATATTAAAATATTTTATTAAATATATGCAGCATTTTTTAGTTTTTGACCAGTAGTGTGTATATAATATAATATAATTATGACTAATAGCTATATAATCTAATATAATCTAATAATATTATACTGATAACTAAAAATAATTGTATAAAAATCGGAATCATTTGTTTTTGTGTGTTTGCTTTTTATTGTGTAGTTTCTACCCTCTATTGTAGCTAATCATGACTACACGGGTTAGAGAAAGGCGGATTTTCGCGATTTGGCCGTCGCGGGATTCCGTAGTGTGTGGAAGCGTCCCAGACTCCAGTGCTGATATCAAATGTAAGTAGCTGTTGAACGATGTACATGGCTAATTAATGATGAAATTAAGTAAATATATCGTACCTGATATACTATACCGCTATTGCTTAATAAAGAAAACTATTAACAGCTCTATAGAAGATACTAGTTAGGCAAAAAATAATTAGCTTTTGCTGGAGGCTGTTCAGTGTTAGCCTGGCAGCTAGCTGAATTGGATCCTGTATTCATCAAATAATATAATCATATATTTTGTTACTGTCAGATATGATTGTTATGTAGTGATGATATGATCTTGTGACAGTCAGTAAAGTAGAATTAAATAATTCCATGTTTCGAGCTGGAGCAACTTTAGTATCTACAAAAATGTATAATTTTTTTGTTACAATTTTTTTTTAAATTATACATTTGTAATTTTTTTTTAGCTTTTTCTGGAGAATAAAGAAATCGTCTCCAAAGCCCCTTAAGCAAGGGGTTTTATAATTATTTTCTCTTTATTTGTTAACTTTAAAAATGTCATGATGTGTATTGTTATAATGCTATAATACACTTATTTTCAGCACAATGGCAGATTGCACTACATTAGACAGTTTGCTGGAAATGGGCTTCGACAGAAACAGAGCGTAAGTGATGTCTCTACAGTGATGTTTACTCACTGATCCAGTATTTTGCACTCACCCAGTGATTGTTTTTTAGGGAGAGGGCAGTAGCACATACTGGAAACCAGGGCATTGAGAGAGCAATGGACTGGTGAGTCATCATGGATACATTTTGCCAAATGTAACAGGTTTATCCGGTCATGACTAGGCATGACCAAAGGGGGAAAAAATCATTTTAATACTGAATAATTTGTATTTTTAAATGCATTTTTTTTAACATAAACTGCAATGCAATATGATAGCCAGTATGCATTTTCATTGCATAAAAAAGGTTTGATATAATTGCAGTTTAATATAGTATATGATTAATAAAAATAAATAATTTTAATAAATGAAAAATAATATATATTTTTGGAAGTTGCATTTTCAATTCTTTAACTGCTCAGGTTAATGGAGCATGAGAATGATCCAGATATAGATGAACCGTATGTTCCACCTGCTGGGAATACTGTTGGCTCAACAGAAGAACAGATCCAGTCTCCTACAGAAACCTCTGAATGTATGCTCTTCTAATGCTCCTCACTCTCAATTTCATGAAAACATTGTGGTCAGCATTTCATCACATTACTTTCTCTTTCACTTTTACCTTTAACCGAAACAAAAACCAGCTATTGAAGATGTAGAACAAGAGGAAGATGGCAAGCAACCGATGACAGAGGATGAAAAGAAGGAACAAGTAAAACGGTTTGTGCTTTGTACAGCTGACCTTAAAATGAATGAGTGTAACAAAGAAACATACATTTAAAAGCTGACAAAAAGTATTGCTTTTCTCCCAGACTGGAGGAGTTGATGAAGGCGAGGCAAGAGGAGAGGAGAGAGAGAGAGCGACAGGAGGAGATAGAAAGAGAAAAGCAGAGGAGGAAACAGGGCCAAGAGCTGCTGCAAGTTAAACAAAAGCTGCAGGACGACGAAATGAAGAAGCTGGCGGACCAGCGCAGGAAGGAGAAGATGGAGGACAAGCTTGCCAAGTAAGATGAGCATGGATACAGTGCCCCTTTAACTGTGATCAAGCATTTTCAGTCGTGTTGTAAAGTATTAACTGTAATTCAGTGGTTCTCCATCGATAATGATTTCAAGGCCCCATGGCTTTTTAGTATTTTGTGATTTACTGGATAAGGATTAAGGGATGCTGATTTTTTATTTAGAGTTTGGCTAGGAAGATATTCATGGTATGCCCATGAAAATGTATGAATGCAGCTATAAGATTTTATTTATTTATTTTTCCAGGTCTAGAAATATATATTTTTTAAAGTGATGCTTTTTAGAATAATTAGTTCTTTGTGGAAAAAATATAAAAATAAAAATGTAATAATTTTTTGTTGTTTTGGCTTTTTTGAGCACTTTTATCACAACCATATTGCACCATCTTCCTATTTCACGGCTGCCACAGAGGATGCACTAATATAGATCATTAGGCTGGGATATTAGAGGTATAGTGGACCTTTAAACGTGGCAAACAGGACAATGAGGCCATGATATTATTATAGTTATACTGCCCTAACGAAAGCCACATTTTGAGCAAAGATATCTTTATTAATTAGGCCGCATTCCATATTCTCATTTTCTTCATAGTAAAATGGCAGTGATGCACAAAGGAAATAGGCTATAGTATAAAGTTCCTGTGTGCACCTGAAGCTTCTTGTGCGTACGCAAAATCTATATACTTTTTAGTTTTGCAAAGGTCCTTTCAGGGGCTCTATGTTGAGAACCACTGATTTAAATGAAAGAAATAACCTGTGTTCCTTTCTCAGGCAGCGGGTTAAAGACAAGATTGCACGAGACAGAGAGGAGAGGGCACGAAAGGTATTCATTTACTTATAATGCTTTTACTTTGCTCAGGTCACATTAATATTTATATATTTCATACGCATCCCGGACCAAAGTTCAGTTTTCACTGCAGAGGCAAATGCAAATGATTGGCATTGGAGTTCATAGAGATTTCTTCTATTTATTTATTTATTTTTAACAAATCAACATTTTTTTAATAATATTTTCTGCTGGGTACCTGGCCACTCAGGTAAAAATCTTTAGTAATGAGCAAGCAGACAGTGATGCCTAAGAAGCTTTATCTACAGAATCAGTAAATGCACTATACCTTTCGCAGATCCGAGACAACATTAAATGCATACACCAAAACTGAATCAGAATGAGATCAGTGCTTAAACAACAAATTACATTAAATATGTTGGGGGAAAAAACATATTTCATTTTAATAATCACCGGGATCAAGTCATTTACACATGATGCCAGATAGGACACTCAAAACTCACACATACATTTTTACTATCAAGAGAAAATTCACCAAAGTGTTCATCTTGTCAGACGCCAATGTCCATTAAACATATTTTGCTGGACATTAATATTTCTACCCCTCTGAGAAACATGTTTGATTCTGTTGATACTTTTGAAAATGTTTTTAACCAAGTAAATCTAAATATAGTCTTAAGGTGATGATACACTGTTTGAGCAATGTTGTTGGACAATGTTGCAGTCAAAGAGCAACCAGGTGAGAGATACAGGGCCCATGACCAGAGGTGGACAAAGTACACAACTCCATTACTTGAGTAAAAGTAAAAGTACTACTGGTCAAATATTACTTCGTTACAAGTAAAAGTTCTAAAAACAGATTTGTATTTAAGTACTGAAGTATTTGCTTTTAAAAGTACTTAAGTCTCAAAAGTAGATTTCCTTTTTTATGTCAATGTATTATTTTATTATTTTTCTATTGTTGTATAAATGAGCATTATGCCATCATGGTGGTTTAAGCCAGTCAGTGATGCTCCATCAGACATGCTAGCATACAACTACCTTAAACTCATTTCAATACTTGTATAAAAGTTACAAAGCTCTTTACAAAGCTGCTGTCATTTTAAGGCCGAATGCATGGACCCTATACTCTTGATACACATCCGATATTCTCCCAATGGTGTACTCTTCTCTTTCTCCCAGACATTTACATTTTTGAACATTTTATGAGACATGCAACAAGTGTATGCCAAATTAACTAATCTCTTTAATCTTTTCAGTAAACTGAAACATACTTTCTAAGTTTGGCCATGGGTGCACACACTGTGCCAAAGAAAAGTCTTCTAATTTTTGCTATAAACTGATCAGTGTTCAAATTTTTTGGGAAAACTTCACATGATCCTACAAGAGTGATACTGATAGTAAAATAAAAAAAAAAATATATATATATATATATTTTTTTTTTTTTAAAGAAGAAGAAAAATCATCCACTGACTTTCAAAGCTGCGACAGAAACGACTTTCGACTTTGTGGACCTTGATAGAAATGTAGCGCAGTAAAAAGTACGATATTTGTCTCTCAAATGTCATGATGTTTAAGTCATATGTTTCCAGAAAAATTAATACTCCAGTAAAGTACAGATACTCAAAAAGTACTTAAGTACAGTACTCAAGTAAATGTACTTAGTTACTGTCCACGCCCAATTTAAAGTATCCAGATAGAAATTTGTTGCCCATTCCCCAACGGGAAAGTGCCCAAGCAACATCTCTCTTTTACACTGCTCTAAAAATTTTGCTGTGTATCGTCACATTTATGGTTTTTAGAAATGAATCTTAAACACATTTAGTTTTATTTTTTAATAAACCTGGCTCTCACCATGAGTATAGCCATATAAGCTGGAATGGCGTTAAAATGTGCATAGTACAGTTTATCAAGTATATAAATAATAAATGACAAAAACCTCTGTTTGTTGGCAGTTTGGAGGCGGTTCATCAAGCACAGGTTTGCCATCTCCCCCCTCTGAAGCCCCTCCACAGTATCAACCTGAGAACCAAGGGGCTCCTCCTGCTAAGAAAGACTACGATGAATGTCGGATACAGGTACTGCCACAACACCTACGAGGATGCAGGCTTCAGTTTAATTGGGCAGATAGAAAAGATGTAAAATATTATTTTATGTGCTTGAATGATTCCTCAAATATATCAGGAAATTGAAACTCTTCTCTTACCCTCCTTTGGTTATTAGGTGCGTCTTTTAGATGGAACCACCTTGAGTACTGTCTTTAAGGCTCAGGAACCTCTGGCTGCTGTGAGAGTCTATGTTCAGATGAATGGGGCAAACGGACAAGATTTCAACCTTATCACCCCGTATCCTAGACGCGTGTACACGGATCTAGACATGGAAAAACCTCTGCGTGAACTGGGTAAGACCACTTGCTGATGTCCACTAATGATACAGAAACAAAATGATCAGTCACAGAGAAATCTTCCGACTTTGTTCTCAACATCAGTCATTTATGGAGCTTTCGTTTTACTTGACAGGTCTGGTGCCTTCTGCCGTCCTTGTGGTTACAAAGAAATGAAGTGAAATGATTATAGAAACAAGTTGTTCTTCCAGACATCAATGCAAGATCAAGAGGATCTATGGAGACTATGTATCAATGGACTTGTACTGCAATGATTTCACTCGACAAAGCGCCAAATATACAATGCAATGAGTTGATCAGTAATTTCATTAAATATAAACCTGCCGATACCGCTCAATAAAGGGCCACGTGAGTTCTCACAATGATGAACATTGAGGTTAAGGTGGTTGTTGCCTTTGTTTTGCCACATGAGAAAATGTGACATTTTCAACAATAAAATCATCCAACTCATCTTAGTTGTATGATTTGAATTTTCTGATGGCTTTGGAATTGAAGGCAAAATGTGTAAATAAGCAAGAGTTCGTCTTTATCAGAGACTATGTAAAGCAGTAATTATCAACCTTTTTTGACTCGATGTCCAATACAATATTCAAAGGCTCTAGATATAATAAAAAAAACTTTTTAATATAATATATATTAATTATAAAACATTAAGAGCAACTATGGATAAATTAAATAGATAAAAAAATAAAAACTGTTCAACAGTTGCTGAAATCGGTCAAGGAAGTTGAAACATTACAAACATCAATTAATAAATCTATGTACATTATATTTTATTAAAATTATAAGAGTGACTGCACAGAACTTGTACAAAATGGTCAATGGAAAAATGTTCACAATACATTTCAGTGAGTCAGTAGATGTAACTTAATTCACAGATAAATAACTTAACCAAGTATGAACCAGTATATATTTATATATACATATACATACAAATGCATTTTAAGTTGCAAGGGGGCACACAGTACAAAAATTCAGGGAAAGAGAGGGTAACGGGTAACAATAATAGGTTTGTACATTTTATCCCATACTCTTTTGACACTGGCTCAAGTTGCGCAGCGCTGCAGCTTTTGGAGGATTGAGGATGTGTGAGTGGATAACATGAAGAGATTTAGCTGGGAGGGTAGTACTGATTATACTGGTTCCATGGGTTTTGGTAGCTGCCATACCCTCCATACTGCTGCAGAGACACAGGGACAATATTTGTTTAAAATACACATTTAAAATCAACTATGCACTAAGTTTAAAGGATTAGTTAACTTTAAAAAAAACTTGCTGATAATTTACTCACCCCCAAGATGTCCATGTCTTTCTTCAGTCGAAAGAAATTAAGGTTTTTGATGCAAACATTTCTCCTTATAATGGAGGCAATGGACCCCAAACGGTCCAAATGACAGTTTCAGTGCAGCTTCAAAGGGCTTTAAACCATACCAGACGATGAATAGGGGTCTTATCAAGCCAAACGATCAGTTTCTGAGAGAAACCGAGCAGTATTTATGCTATTATTTTACCTCTTATCAGACAAACTCAGAAGCTGCACTGAAACTGTCATTCGGACCTGTAACCGTTTGGGTCCATTGCCTCCATTATAAGGAGAAATGTTTGCATCAAAAACCTTAATTTCTTTTCGACTGAAGAAAGAAAGACATGGAAATCTTGGATGACATGGGGGTGAGTAAATTATCAGCAAAAGTTGTTTTAAAAGTGAACTAATCCTTTAACCATTGAAAGCTCTAATTGCCTCCTACTGGGTAAATGCAGTGCTTTAACAAAATGAAATACATGTGCAAATTCAATTCTTTACCTGATACCAGCTGCCATAGCTACCATATGATCCACTAATGTCTCCGCCCATCATAGAGGGAGGTGGTGTCGTCATGGGAACGTGAGGTATCTGCGGAGGCACTGACAAGCCAGATACATCCTCCATTTTGCTCATCTTTTCTGGATCATCATCATCACTTGAGGAATACACAGCAGCACATTATGTCTTTCACACAACTAAATGTCGAAAGGAGATCTCCGGGTTTGTTTTTTTGAGCTCACCCATTCTCTGCTCCTCTCTTTGCATTGTGTTCTTTTAGCAGCTTCTGGTGCTCCTCATACATGCTCAACACACTGATAACAAACGAGCAAAACATCTAAGTACCATTCAAGTAAACCTATTAATCCACAAAAGAAAAACTAGAATGTAGTGAGTAAAAAACAAACAAATTATATATATATATATATATATATATATATATATATATATATATATATATATATATATATATATATATATATATATAATTTGTTTATATATATATATATATATATATATATATATATATATAATTTATATATATATATATATATATATATATATATATATATATATATATATATATATATATATATATATATATATATATATATATATATATCACTGCTGAAGCTACTACTAAAATGGTCCGAATTAATTCTGACCTCTGTACTGTGGTTCCAAAGTCTTCAGCAAACTGCAGACCACGCTGGGAGAAAAGGATTTTGTTCTTTGGGGAGAGAGGAGCAGCAAGCGCATTGGCCACACACTGCTGAACCCCACCTCCATTAGCCCGCAAGTCACCTGACATCTCCAGTTCCAGAAGGTTCTGGTACAATCTACCGTTATCCTGAGGAGCCAAATTCCAGAATATTGAAATGAGTGAATCATGAAATATTGGTATTGTGATCATTTTCAAGAATGTGCTTTTTAAGAGGTAAACCAAGTTCTTCCATTTCACAGTAAGACTGACTGAAAGACTGAAATACACTATTTAAAAAATAAAAAAAAAGTATCTTCCCAAGGCTGCATTTATTTGATACGAGAGAGAAAAACCCAGTAAAAACAGTCATACTGTGTATTATTAATACAATTAAAAAGATCTGTTTTCTATTATTATATTTTCAAATGTAATTTATTCACATGATGGCAAAGCTGACTTTTCAGCATCATTACTTCAGTGTCACATGATCCTTTAAAAATTATTCTAATATGCTGATTTACTGCTCAAGAAACATTTCTTCTTATTATTATCAATGTTAAAAACTGTTTAGAGGCTTATGATTAATAATTTTGTGGAAACCGTGACAATATTTTAATTATTCTCTGATGAATAGAGATGTTCAAAAGAACAGCATTTATTTGAAATAGAACATTATACATTATAAATGTATTTACTGTGACTTATGGTCAATTTAATGTGTCCTTGATAGATACAAGTATTCTGCTCCCCCCTCTAAAAAACTCCAAAGAAAAACTAAATCTTACAAAAGCCAAACTTTTAAAAAGTACTGCGTGTAACATGTCAAATGCTGGTGTTTTACCGGACTCAGCTCGATGGCTTCCTGTAGAACAGTGCGGGCCCTGGCAGGGCTCTTGCACAGCTTGTGAAGGAAGCGAGACAGTTTGATGGAGTAAAAGGCGTGCAGTGTGGGGTTGTCTTTACTCTGGTCCACCGTCTCCTTCAGCAGTGACACTGCCACATCTAAACTCCCAGCTCGCCGTTCCAGACCTACCCTCCTCAGACGCACCGCAGCCAAACCAGGCACTGTTATCTCAAGGGATTCTAGAATATGCCGTGACTCTGAAATATTACCTATGGGAGAAAAGAGAAATGTAGAGAGAATGTGAAATACAGATTATGCAGTAGCTAAAGATAAGAATTAAAAATAAATCCACATTTCAATTAAAAAGTTTACTTTTAGGTTGGTGTATTTGCTATGCAAAATTGACTTTCTCACCATGTTTTTCCTCAAATGAGGCCCACTGAAGGTGGATGCTGTGTTTGTACGGAAGATGGATTTCACAAGCTCTGTGGTACACATTACGCACCTCCTCCAGCCCGTGTGGTTCCAGGTAATGCACATACTGTAATGCACACAAAAATAGATTATAAAATACAACAGAAGTCTTACCAATATGGCAAAATAATGATTTTGAATATTATGAATAGGTCTCCTTTTCACTTACTTTATCCCAGAATTCCTCATAGAGTGCACAAGCAATGAGACAGCGCTCAAACAGAATCAGTACTCTCTCGTGTCCAGCTACACACTTTTGTTCTGATTCTTCAAGGTCTTCCACAGCCGTCCCTTCAGCGGTCATTGCCACGGTGTCAGCTTCTGCTATCTCAAAATCCAGATAGCTCTGCCAGGCTTTCAACTGGGCTCTATCCAGAGGCTTCACGTGGAAATAAGGCCTTTTGATCTGGAAAAAAGGAGAGAAAGAGTCAAGCAACAGGAAGGTGAATTGACAGAAAAACTTCATACACAGTTCAAAAGTCTCTTATGCTCACCAAGGCTGCATTTCTTTGATCAAAAATACAGTAAAAACTGTGATATTGTGAAATATTATAGCAATTCATAAAATAGTTAGTTCTGAGAACTCATGCCAGGCACATTTCGCATTTTAATCGACAAGTATGTCACAATAAGCAATAATAATGTAGAGACACTTTGGGTCATGCCAAACAACGCCCCTTCAGCTGTGATTTATTCACAATACTGCACGGCTGATTTGTACCTTACTGCTTTTCTTAAAACCACTATATAATGTAATTTATTCCTGTGATGCAAAGCTGAATTTTCAGTATCATTACTCCAGTATTAGTGTCACATGATCCTTCAAAAATCAAACTTTCTGATTTGGTGCTCAAGAAATACTTCTTATTAGCAATTATGTGTTTTTTCAGGATCATTTAATGAATAAAAGGTTCAAAAGAAGAGTTATTTGAAACAAATTGTTTGTAACAATGCAAATGTATTGTCACGTTTGCTTTGCTCAATTTAATGCATTCTTCCTAAATAAAAACACAATGGTGAAGCATTTTTCTGAGAAACATTTCTGGAACTCACAGCATCCTCATAGTTCCATCTCTTCCTGACTTCAGCCTCATTTTGGAGGTACACTTCCTCTCTGCAGACCAAAATGAGCTCCTGCATCTTCTGTATTGCTTCTTCCTGTAAAAAAAAACATATTAAAGATTAAAATGATAATCTCTACAGTCTCACATCGAAAGAAAACCTTCTAGTATAGATGAAAAGTCGGTTACCGAGTCCTTGCCATTGTCTGCAGGCTCTTCCTCCCCTGGCGGTCTCTCCTCTTCATCTGTAGTGATATCAGATCTCTCTTTTTTGGCTTGAATCTGGCTCTGTTTGTACTCAGTCCTCACCTTACTGTACTCTTCAGGAGACAGGACGTCCTGAGGCGGGTGGGAGGTTAGGTGAGTTTTCAGTCTGAGATAAGAGACAGAAATTCAGAGAAGATCAGCCTTGTTTAATGTAAGTGTCATCATGATTTTTATGGACTCTGAAAGCCAAATAATTTTTGTGATATTTTGGTGATCTGGATTTGAAGTGTTTAACTGCAGGTGTTGGACAGTTTACCAATTAGGCTTTTGTTGATGCATTCAGCTGCATCTAAATATAAAGGGGGAAAGAGATCACAGAATATGAGTGTGAGAAGAAATGGTAACAAATTCGCACAAATCCATGCGTGTGTGTGTGTGTGTGGTACGTGGATTGTGTGCCTCAAATCTGAGGAGTTGTACGAGGAAAAAAATTGTTAAGACAAATAACATATGGTCCATGAGCATGGCGTACTTTTCATAATGTGTGTTGTAGAGCTGTGTAGGGATCCTCAGTACTCGGTCATAGACACCGGTCATGGACTTCAGGTTGGCCTGCTCCTTCTCCCACTCGGCGTACAGATCCCACAGCCTGTCTGAATGGAAGTCCCAGCCAGCGGCTGCAACTGACTCCTCAAACACGCTAAGGGGAGAGGACAAGACTTTACTTTTCATGTTTTATTGTTTCTTGGGAAGTTTAATTGCTGTAAAGAATAATATTTAAAGTCATTATGAAATCAAAATGGACAGTTCATATTTTTATGACATACTGTAGTGTTTATTTATATAAATTATTTTTCCATGCACATAATTTTTTTCAATTGATGTGCCCTCGTAACCTTTAATAAAAAGGTATTAACGCCCCTGTCCCTCGAAAAACAACATCTCTGATGACGATCAAATAATCCAATCAATTCCTGATGGACAAAATTAAGTCCCGCCCTACAGTTTTTCTTGTTAGAGAAGCCATTTCACTCAGATATACGTTTTATGCTGACTTAAAGCTTTAATTACAGGCTGGAATACACTACAGATTTTCAAATATCAGTCATCATACACTTGCTGACTGTGGCTGGAACACATATTATCTGATATCTTCCAACTAGATGGATTCATAGTCTGAACTCTGAAGCAAAAAAAAATATCCATCATACACTATGAAATTTGAAATCTGTTGAGTCAAATCTGCAGACTGGCAGTTTTGGAACTAGGATTGAGTCGTTCAGGCTGTAAATCCTGTAATTCCTCTTGCTTAAGAACACCTGGTGAAATAATTTCTGCTTTGACAAAGATGCAACTAAAGTAGGGGACTGTAGGGTTAGAGTTTTTTCTCATTCATACCTGCGGATGCGCCGTGTTGACTCTGGCAGGTTCATGTTGAGCGTTCCCAGCAACAGGTTGATGTAGTGGATCCAGAGATCAACACTGAGAGGAATAGCCTTCAAACCTCGTTCACATACCTTTCACAGGAACCAAATAGAGCTTTACATCTCCGCTGCAATATTATGAACAAATCATTTTTGAATATTACAAAATTGCAGACCAATCAGACGGTTAATACAATGACATGACACCCATATCTGAGGAGCTTTTTTTTGTATTTTCATACACTGACTAAAATGTCTATCCACGCATGTTCTTACTTCTTCAGCCTTATAATTGTGTCCGGCCCGTCTCTCAAGATCCACAAACTTTTTCCAGTAACCGTAGCACAGTGGATACCTGGCCAGAAAAGCATTCAGGGCCTGACGGGAAGCTCTCATGTTGCCCTGCAATAAATAATGAAATAATTTTTTTAACCAATTTAGTGCGAGCCCAAAAAACAAAGCATTGTAATCTGTTGTCAACCCATTCACCTCTTGTTCACAATACTGCAGAAGGTCGGTCCAGCTATTAAAATCTTGAGGATTGTCGCAGCAAAGTTTCCAAAGTCTCTCGAAGTCTGTCGGCATCTCCCCCTCCTCCTCCTCTTCTCTGCCGGCTGTGTAGGATGCTGTGTCTCCTCCATCAGCACCACTTTTCAGTGACTCCTCACCTTCTGTTTTGGGAAGGTCTGCAACCTCAGGCTCATAAAGCTCTGTCACTGAAATCGATGTGTTTGATTAATACACTGCAGTGTAAATGGTCATATCCAAGTCAACTTATGTGGCAACGGCTAAAACTATAATAAATTATGTATTTAGTTATCTTGCTGTAGGAGATACTTTTTTTCTTTTTACATATTTCGTTGACGACAGGTGCTTTAGAATAATTATATAGTTAGTCTGCAATTTCATAATCGTATTAAACTTGACATTAGTGTGTCAAACAACTCTTACAATATCAAAATACTCAAGTTCAAATCAATAAAATCACTGGTTAGTTAGCTTGCTAGCTATATTTTAAAAACGCGCTAGTGCAAATAATGCATTAAAGCATTTAAGAAATGAATACGACATACCATTCATACATGCTTACAAACTCAGTATTTTATTAGGTAACTTTTAAAGGGAAACCTGGAGGGTTTGTGAGTTCCCTGTTCTTGCTCAGGTCCTCTATGCCTTCCGCCGCCATTATTGACCACTTAAATGACGCATAGAATGTGCGACCCCTGCTCTGTCATTCTACTGTCGCAGTAGATTGACGATTGCAAGGCCGCCGCTGTCTGTAAAACATTAAAATATTGTGTAAATTTGACTATTTTCAACAATAAAAAAAAAACATTAAAATATAGTTTTTCATCTGGGTGGAAGTGATATAATGAACTGCCATGTTTTATTCCATGTATAAGTCCCCTTGAGTACAAGCAGATCAAATTTGGTGTACTTAAGAAAGATTGTTCACAGTACTTTTTGATTAATAACCTGTTTGAACTAGCTAAATATTTTATCCATAAATGCAGATTTTTGAAAACTTCGCCATCATTCCCTCATTTTACTAACGAATTTAAAGCTTTTGCTGCTTCAATTCATACACTTTCAAATGAAAAAGCGACCGCAGTAGCTGACTTCTTAAATGAGCTATGTGCAATAGCTCCATGTTACCCCTGAAAAGGAAAAAAAAGTACTTGTGTATAAATGTTACTCATTATTTTATTATTATTATTTTATTTATTTATTTTTTCCCTTTCTGGGTTGTTTGACCTACGAATTTATTACTATTGTTTGTAAATTGCATCTATGTCTGCCCTTAGAAAATTGCAAATTGTTTAATATTGATTGTTTAATGCCAATATTGTATGTAAATTTGACTATTTTCAACAATAAAAATAAAAAAAACATTAAAATATAGTTTTTCATGTGGGTGGAAGTGATATATGATTAACATGCATTAAGCTACTCAATAGTCTTGACACCATTTTAGTTTATACATGACCACAGAAAAGAGTGTAGTTTTATGAATCAACACAATCCAAGCTAAATTAGCTATTTATTTCACATTTATTGGTTATTGCTTTTAATTTCAAGTTGGCAACCATTACATAACGCTACAATTAGGTATAATTGAACAAATAAAACTCACAATATTTTTCATAGTGAATGTGCTGCCAAATATATGAGAGAAAACAAACAGATGCAGTTGGAAATTTACAGATTTATCTTTATTACCATCTCATTTGAACATCCATTAATCAAGACTTTAGACCTTACATTTAGTCATTCGTTTCCAGAGTTTTCAGGGTCACCCTCAAAAATGGAATGAAACAAACTGGAAAATCAGCAACACAGCAGTCACATAGGTTGGTCAAACGGGAATGTACACAAAGCCCTCCTTCATCAGAGGCCCTGCCTTAAACACTTACTTCAGTCATTTTGACAAGTTTTCAATTTTACAGTGGATAACAAAATTAACTTCACAAATAATTCCCCCCATTACAGCTGGAATAATTATAAGTGCCTGACTTTCATTCTGCTTTGCTGGCTCAAAATGTAAAAATCACCCTATCCACCCAAACCCAACACATTCAAGTGCTCTACAAAACAAAAATTAAGCAATAAGACAAAATAAACTCACAGATTCAGTGGGTTACTCCCCTGTTAAAGAATCCAAACCCATCAAATTAACTAGGACATAAGCAAATAGTGCTTAATAGTAGTCTCTAAAACCCCTTATGTGCAAATGTGATCATAGGTAAACAATTTTTTAGAGATTTTTTTGTTTTTAAAATGATTAAAAAAAAATGGCAACAGATTTGAGAGCCTGATGTATTGTCTTCCTTTAAAAGGAGCAAATCCATTTGTTAAAGAGATTAACTTCTGTAACAACTGGGGTTTCACTGTGCACTTTTAAATACAATTACCGCCCTCAATTGCAGCCCTGAAATTATTTAAATCCACTGTATGATTCAGTTACCTGACTTTATCACTACTTTTTTCACTACATGAAATTAAAAACAAAATGTTTGACTTGTGAATGACATTACATTTCAAATGGAAAGCATTTACTATCTGACCCTGTCAGTTAGATCCATTTCTTTTCATCACAAATACCTCTGAATCATTGCGCCACTGTTTGCTTCTGAATTGTCATGTTGATTTTGTAAGTGCTCAATGTGTTTATGAATTAAAAGTTAATTTTTCAAAAATGTTTTTTTATCATTATTATTTCTGTTTTTTATATATATCTTGTTTAATCTGGTCTTGGCTGCTGTAGAGATCCGGTGAGCTACTGCAGCAGCAGGGTCCAGTCCTTCCCAGCGTTCATCCCAGGTTTACGAAGGGTTAGCACTGACATGGAGGAATCAAACTCAAACTCCACAGAGGTTTCTTTACCTGTTTGAGAGAGTGTGGGAAGATTAGAATGCCAGATCATCTAAAATATTGAGATGCAGATTCATCTCAATCTCAATTTTCCATCAGAAAATTTTACATTAATTTATGATATTACAATGTTGAGCAAACCTAAATAAATATCTTACCATCCATTTTAAGAAGAACCTTTCTGGGCTTGCTGGCACCCAAAATGAGGACTTTTTCAATCCATGAAGAAGTTGAGAATTTACAGTCTGGGCACAGGTTGCTGAGTTTATAAATGAAAAAAAAATATGTGTTAAAACTTTCTGTGGTAAATTGTACAAAATTGAATCCAAAAATGCTTGGACAATGACAGATTAATATAAATACCTGGAGGTGAGAGCATTATTGGCAAAGGTGAGTCTCCGGTGAATTAATTCTGTCTTTGTTTCATAGTTAAAACTATGACCATCATCAATGTAGAGCTCACCTTCAGCAAATTTCTAAAGAGTGGGAGAAAAAGAAGTTATTAATCTGACAAATGGATTTTATTCTGTTACAAAATTTGTTTAATTAGTCAACAGAGAGAACTAGCTCTTTACCTTAGGGCTAAGGGCCACATATAAGGTGTATGGGTCATTTTCCATGCATGCAGATGACCTTCGAACTCTGTCCTTCCGAGGGATGATAGAACCACCACGCTGGAACACCGGGATCTAAAAAAGAAAAGAAAAGCAAAGGAATTATAGTGGATATAAACATCTAAAAAAAGAAACAACATTCTTTTTTTGAACAAGGAAAGCCTCTTACAGAGCTAAGAGTGACTGGGATGTAGAGATTCTGCACGCCATTGTGTTTTTGAAAGGTGTGGACATCATACCAAACCTGGATATGGACAAAAAAAAAAAGAAGTGATAGTATGGTGTGAGTTATATCTTATAGATCACACCTAATAGAGATCTTATATAATGTAAGTTATTATACATTTCCATTCATTCTAACATTAAAGCTCTCATGATGAGCACAGTTTTGACCTGGACACATCAGTAGGTTTGTCACTTTTTAATGTAAAAAACTAAATACAGGCAAATAAGCTTTAGTTTATGTCATTGGCCATGTTTATTGGCCATCATGGGCCATGAACTATGATTTTCTACTTGCTATGACTAGTTGGTGGCGGATTACTGGGAGATTATGTTGAACAAAATGTACAGATCGCCCAGACTAAAATAATAATCATCAATATTTGCGTCCCGGAAAGATTTTGATATCATTCAGTCTTTAAGTCAACAGTATTACCTCTTCGGCTCCTGGAAGATAGGCTGTGACTCCACGAGACCCTTCCTCTGTGACTGGATGAACCAATAAATCCCTTCCTAAACAACAACAAAAAAACAGAAACAGATTTAAATAATCCTTTATAAAATTACAGACTGACTAATATTAGACAAACTAAAAACTTTTCTCACCAATAAGGAATTCGTCATCAATGGTGAAAGTTGCTGTATCCTTAGGATAATCAACCCAAAGAGGTCTGAGACATGACAGAAAGGAAAAAGAGCACTAACGTAAAATGGAGTACTATACAAACAATCCAGTCTACTTGAAGTAATGAGCAATATTCTAAACAAGCATTCACAGGGACTGCACTCACCTCATGACTGGCATTCCGGTTCTGTTTGCATGGTAGAACAGCTGGTACCAGTATGGCAGAAGAGCGTAACGCTGCCGGATTGCCTCACGGATTAGCGCCGTGTTCTCTGGACCAAAAAGCCAGGGTTCCCTGCGTGGGGTGTCTAGATGAGCATGAGCACGGAAGAACGGCTGATATGCACCCGTTTGGTACCAGCGAACCAGAAGCTCAGTGCTGGGATTCTTAAAAAAGCCACCTACATCAGCTGTATGCAAGAAAAAAGTTAGATTATTAGCATTATTATTAAATGCAGAAAGATATTGTTCCACACATGTACTTTGCATTGTACATGAATTATGTCTGCAGACTTGGGGTAGAATGGAAACATCTATTATTCAAAATATACTAATTAAATTATGTGGTTGCTATTAAATGCTTTGCCTGATTTGATTGTGCTTTCAGCTACAAGTAAAACTGTAATACTTATTTTAACATTCCCCCCCAAAAAATCAGCACAGAAAATTACATTTCATTTGGGCCTACTTATCACTACTACAAAGTTAATTACTGACCTCCACAAAACGAGATCCCCACAAGCCCAAGACTGAGACACATGGGAATAGAAATTTTCAGATGGTCCCACTCAGCTGCATTATCGCCAGTCCAAACAGCACCTGATGAAAATAAACAAACCCAAATGTTTCTTGCACAAAATGATGGTGTTTCAGGCTTTAAGTTTAGTGTGCACAAACAACCACATGAATTTACCATATCTCTGAGAGCCAGCAAAAAAGGCTCTGGTAAGCACAAAAGGCCTTTCAACTCCACCAGATCGTTGAATCTGACCTTCGGCAGTGGCCCTTTGCTATAAAATAATACAAAGAGGAAATTAAGGGAAAGGAAATCTATTTCTGAAGAACATTGCTGGTGGTAGATTATTTAAATGTATTGAATAAAATAATTGTAACATTATTGTTGTTTGTAGTTCCTCACCACATAAAGTCCATAGATATTGTGTATGTCTCTGTGCTCCCAGTTTCCATGCAGCGCATCTTTGTGCATAGTGACCTCTGGGCCATTGAACACGGATGGCTCATTCATATCATTCCAAGTAAAGAGGTTCTCCATTGAGCCCTGAAAAGCAACACGCAGAGTTGTGACAATGCGATTTGTTTTGTCGTTTTCACTTTTGACACAGTGTCCTAACCAGATGTGAGACAAAAGCCTCCAATGAAAAAGAAATTTGTCTGTTTATGCTGAGTGCAAAACTGCTGTGCAACATCACACAAAACCAATAGGAAGATACACTATATTTGTGTGTAATTCTTTGGAACAGGAGACATTACACCATGATTTATGTCCTTCACAGTTTGGTCTACAGCCTTGATATAAACACATCTATATGCAAAATCTGTTTGCGTATTCCGCTTTGAACTTATTCTTGTGCTTTGATTTTGTGAGAGTAAGCACTTCACACTCTTCTTGAGCAGTCAAATGTAGAGGGGAAATGGAGCATAAGACATAAAAGCATCATCACATCCTGTTTGGGTGAGATAAGGGGAGAAAGAGGTAGAGCTACAACATATGCTTGAATAATTTATCTGCAACCATTAGAATGAGGAAATCATTCGATCTTAACAATCCTTTTGGTCTAAACTGTTATGATTCAACAGTTTCAGATAATTTTTCTATATCAGGGCTTCCACTTCTGAGGTTGACAACAGAAAAGTCTCACCTCGTACTGATCATAGGCGAACATGCTGGCCCACCAGGCCCGCATTTCTGGATTTGTAAAGTCTGGGTAACCAGAGTTTCCTGTAATAAGACCAGGCCAAAGCAATAAGAGATGCATTTAAATACAATACATTTTATATTAGGCATTGTATCACAAATACCACATATGTTTTTAAGTCATAGTGAAAATTAAATGTTTGGGGTTGGAAAGATTTTCTTCTCAAAAGAAATTAATACTTTTATTCAGCAAGGTTGCATTAAATTGATCAGTGACAGTAAAAATATGGAGTAATGCTGCTGAAAAATCAGCTTTGCCAACACATTACATTTTCACAAATATTAAAATAGAAAAACAGTTATCTTAAACTGTAATATTTCACAATATTACTGTTTTTACATTATTTTGGTGAGCATAGGAGACTTCATTCAAAAACATAAAACAAAAAAAAAGTACTATAAGAGCATTAAAAACAAACTTCTCACCTGGCCAGCACCAGCCTTCATAATTTCCACCATCTTTGCTCTTTGTGTAGAAGTCCTTAGAAGTAATCTCGTTGTGGATCTTATAGCCACTATCAACCTTAATGTGGGGATCTACTATAGCCACCATCTATAAACAAAGTTGTAATCACAAAACCTTTCAGGCTCTTCATACTTATGAATGTTTAGAGGAAAATCATACCATACTAGTTATAAAAACAACTGTGGCTGACCTTGCGTCTCTTGTCCATTAGGCCCTGAAGCATCTCTTTAGGCTGAGAGAACTTGTGGGGATCCCAGGTGAAGTAGCGCTTGCCATCTGCATGCTCAATGTCAAGCCATATGAAGTCATAAGGGATGTCATACTGGTCAAAGCCTTGGTCCACTGACTTCACATCCTCCTGGTCATTATAATTCCAGCGGCACTGGTGATAGCCCAGACTAGCCAGAGGAGGGAAGGACTGAGTGCCTAGAGAGTAAAAAAACAAAAACAGAACACACACACCTGACTCAGATCTGTACAGGGTTTTGTGAATGGTTTGGTTGGTGTAGTTAAAGAGCTTTTAGATGGCATTTACCTGTGAGAGAGGCGTACTGTAAGAAGACATCTGATGGTTTGGGGCCAAGCATGATGAAGACATCAATGATACCACTCTCAGAGATCCAACGGATGTCCGTCTGTGGTGTCTCACTGGAGCCTTGAACAAAGTCTAGCATCTTACCAAAGACAGTCTGAAAGAAACAGCAAAAATCAAGATAAAATACATTATAATAAGAGATAACATAGAAGGTCCTAGTGACCTCTTACCTTTCCCGCTGTATTAGAACTGATGTCTACCCAGGTCTCAGCTGCATTAAGCCAGAAAATACCCATGGTTCTCTGCGTGTTATGGGCTAGCATGACAGGTACGGATCCATACAAGGCCATAGGGTTATAAAGCTCATACTGAAACACATCTAGGTTATACAGCCTGTATGGATCGCCTCCACTACAAAAAGAAAAGAAAAAAAAACATTGTTTACACGTTTTTATAGAAGGTATAATTTGATTGTGTACTAAGACATCTACTCACTCTGTAGTTTTGAGTTTTAGGTTGTCAGCATGCTCTGGAATACCGTATACATGTTCTACACCCGGCAAGGAGAAGTCTAAACTTATTGATGTTGGGCCTAAGGAAAAGATTTTAAACAAAATCCACACAGATGATAATCATTAGTATGCAGTCTCATCAGGGATAATAACATTCAAGAGAACTTTCAAATATAAATATTAAAATGTAATTACTATGTAAAAGAACACATGTAAATCTCTGTTAGCTTTGAAACCATGTATATGCTCCAATATGCTATAATGCACTCCAGAAAAAAAACTACATGCCTTTAATAAGTTTAGGAAAATAAATACTTTTATTCAGCAAGGATGCATTATATGGACCAAAATTGGCAGTTAAGACATTTATAATATTATATATATTTTAAATAAATTCTGACGTTTCACCAAAACTTTTTAATATCGCTAATTAAATACTGATAAGAAAAATGCATTAGTCAAGCATTTTTATTGGCCTTTTAATTGATGTAGAAACATACCATATGGTTTGGTATCTGTATGAGATTTAAATGTCTCTTCCCATAGACCATCTTCCTCTTTATCACTTTCTCCATCCTCATCCTATTGTGTGGGAAAAAATAAGAGACAAAAAAAATTATGATTTCAGTTCTCAAAAGCTTAACGTTGCAATGTGATGATTAGAGTAACACTTCTTAAGCTACTATGGTACTCTCTCACACGTCAGTATTGCATAACCACTCGATATAGCTGCTAGACCAGACGTGTTTGTTTTAACTGAACACGTGGCAAGATGACACTGAATCATTTACCTGAACACACCCACAAATGCACGAATACAGCTACTGACCTTCTCGCCTTCATCTTGCTGTTGATCTCCATCTACACTCTCTTTAACCTCGGTACCGTCTGGTTGTGCTTGCCTTTGAGAAAACACCCACATACACAAAAGAGATTAATAGGCAGGCTTGGGTAGTAAATGGTTCGCATTTGACATGATTTAGATCCATTAACAAAATCTCAACTGAAAAAAATCCAGAAAAAAAACTGCAAATCAGCATATAAGCATGATTCTGAAGGATCACGTATGTGGCACTAATGAGTCAGATTTTCCATCACAGTAATAAATTAAATTTTAAAATATACAACAATGGTTTATTGTAATTATATTTTACAATATTGCTATTTTCACTGTATTTTTGATCAAATAAATGTAGCCTTGGTGAGCATAACATTAAAAACTTCACCAAGCTCAAGCTTTTGATGCATGTATGCTTCCCAGCTTCCAAATAGGAAAGAAAAACTCAATACTCACGTGTCCTTGCGAAGTCGCAGGTGCTCAAAGGCCAGCAGGCCGCGAGAGTTGAGAGATAGCAGCACCTCTGGCCCCTCCATGATGTCCAACCTAAATGGACGGGCACTAACAATCAACCTCTGGCTCTCTGCTCCCAGAGACAACACAATGCCATTTTCATCCTTAGACAAAAATGAGAGACTGAAGAAAGAGATAAAGAGAGAGAGAAATCAGAGTAAAAGGAAAGAAACAGAGACAAGCCGAGGTTACTCAGAGGAACACAATAAATCATGCATGTGTTTGACTGTTCTCTGAATTTCATTGTGCACTCTCAGATCAGAGACACACTCACGGCTCAGTAGGGGGCTCTGCTGTGAGCACGTCTGGCACCTCAAAGCGAGGCTTCAGAGGTTTCAACTCATTTATCTTCACCCGCGTCATATTCCCCTGCAGTCTGTAGAGCTCCAATAGCAAGTGCACCTGCAAACAGCAAGACAGCAGACCAAATCATGTCTTTTGAGGATGGTTTGACCATAAGAATAAAACAAAACAAAACATTGTGAAAGGTCTGTTTTCAGAGGTATCAGTTAAAAGAGAGCATGAAACGGACCTTGTTGTTGTCATTGATGAGTTGGAGGGTCAGTCGGGAATCACTGAGCTCCAAAGTGTCCAGAAGAGCACGGTATGGTGACTGACCCGGTTTGAGCACCCGTTGACGTCTATGGACAAGACACAAAAATCAATGTATGTCTAGAGCCTTAGCAGATGCAAGTCAAGTCAAGCACTCTCTAAACTACCACAACAGAGTACAGGGTGGATAACCTTAAATTTAACACTACAATAATTAGTATTTGCGATCTTTGACAGGCTTTTTAAAAAGCCATGCTAGTTTAACACTGTAGAGAACTAGAGGCACTGGTTTACAGTATAACTAACATACTTGCAGAAGGCACTCTGATCGCAGGTTTTAAAGTTTCCCCGATCCACAGCAAATGCGCTGCTGAAAAACAGACACACACAGACCACAGACAGCAGCCCCATCCTAAAAAAAAAAAAGAAGAATAGAGTGTTTGAATTAGAGTAGGTTACTAATGCTATGGATCAGGTTTGAGTAATGAATGAGCAGGGTGGGGTAACAATAAGTGTCAGTTCTAGATTCACGTCCTTTTTTGACACCCTTGAGGATGATTTTCTTGCCTGTAATTAGATAGGTGACCAGGGTGGAAAATTAAAACCTTCAGCCACCTGAATGCATTTTCGCAGTGGCTGGTAAATTTGCAAGTGATCAAGAATGAAAATATACTCTTTTATTCCCTTTAATCTGATATTTGTGCAATCTTAAATATTTTTTGCCCCTTTTTTATCATACTGGGTTTTAACCCACATTTCTACTGGGTAGACATTATCATTCAGTGCAGCATCAGAGATAAACAAATTGCATTCTTTTCTCTTTGAGTGTGTAGGGGAATGCAACAGCTTAAAATAAAAAAGCTGATTAATTTTAAATATGAATGAGATAAAAAAACAGTATGCATATTCATATTAATAATTAAGAAAAAATATACATTTTCTAAATGCATTTATTAACTAAATAATCAAATCGCTGCCTAAATCTTAACCTCCCTTTAAAAAAATGTAATATAAATTAAACTAGTGCTGGCTATAATAATCTGCAAACTGCTTGGATTTTTTCTATCATTGTACACAGATCAAACAACTACAATGTCGACCCCCCATTGTATTTATTTAAAAAAATCGCCAGGATGAGATGAATACGGCTGCAATGCATGCGTAAATAATTAATGCAATAAAATATTCGTATGTATGGACAAATTTACATCAACCCAAAAGGTGTATAGACAATGTACTATAAAGTAAAACATGACTCGTCATAATGCCAGCGATAGCTCAGCCACGCATTCACATCTACATTTCGCTTCCTTGTTCAAACACCTGCAGCAGATTTACACCCCGCTCCCACATGAACTGCTCATCGATTAGCTTGAAATAAAAAAAGACGAAACTCAAAAAAGACACGACGACGAACTGATACGATAGCCAAAGGTCTTTGTTTTACCTTTCAATGGAGATAACCGCCATCTTGGACACACAGCGTTAAGCCCAGCCTCCCGGAGGTTGGTAGCTTACTTGTCTTTGGCGAGTCCCTAGACGACTCTTACCCTGGAAACGAATCCATCTGGTATGTATGGTTGTGTACACAAGATAATTGTGTGATGAAACTCCATAATACACTTAGGTATTCAGCACAATTGTGGTTCTCTATTTCATGCCAATTTCTAGTTATTTTTTTATGTATTAACTTGGCATTTTCTGATGATAAATTCGATTTAGACCTACATTAACAGCACACCTGTATTCCACTAGTTACTATAAATTCTTGTTTGTGGCTTTTCATTCTTATTTTATACATATTGTGGTATTTCTGTAAAAAACAAAATGAGGCATTTTAATCAATTTTTATTTTTACTGTTTTCCAGCCAGCAACACAAATAAAAGGGAATTGCAAAAACAGATTTTTTTTAAGTCTCTTACACTCTGCTGTACTTAATAAAATAAAAAACTCTACAAAAAGACAGGATACAAGAAAAAGATATACAAGATCTGGTTAGCAGAAAAGAATTTCCGAACATTGTCACAATTAGGCTTTAAAGTGTTTTTGTTACTAATTTTGACATCTCTTAAAACGTAGAAATATCAACTTTACACCTAAGTTAACACTATATAGAAAAATATCTGAATACAAGAAAAGTCTGTGACTCTGCAACCCAGATTTTTAACACCATCGTCAAACTTGAAACCTCCAGCAAAGGTGTCCTAGGCGGTCAATGTTCTTATGCAGAACGCTGTGGATGGGTGCAATATAGCGTGCAACATCACCATCCCGTGAAAAGTCCCGAAAGAAAAGCCCTTGGTCTGCACAGAAGGTAAATTTCTGCGGCATTGGGCTGTTACCCCGCATGTACTCCCATACGCCCAACAGCAGTAGCCTAACTTCAAAGGGTGAGAGGTGAGGGAAGACCTCATGGATGTTACTCAACACTGGTGGTAGTAGCTGGCCTTCACCCATACATGACACAAGCAAACATGAGGTCTGAAGGTGCCAGGGGGAGTCTGAAACTGCTGGTTCTCTTGATGATTCCCAGTGAGCCAGTAAGGTGGAAAGTAGACCCCTTAAAATGACAGAGCAGTAGCACAGAGCTGGACGTCCAGCTGCAACCACCCGGAGGAGGTGGAACAGCACAGGGTTACTTTCAAAGCTACGACGAATGTGTATGTCTCGCTCAACTGTGGTTTTTGCATGTTCTTCTGGAGGCCAGGACAGTTCTCCATTTGCCACATCTGGGCAGATGTTCTCTACCATGGTTACGGCAATTACCTTCGCCGCTTCAGCATTAATTGGGGGAAATTCATTAGAAATTAGAGGTTCACTGAGAGGGAAGCAGCCATTACTGGTACCTACAGCAGAGCCATTTCTAGCATTGCCACTAGGGCTTCCTCCGCCTGAAGTACAGCACTGAACCATGACAGCAAGCAAAGTCTGCATATTCTGATTGATTCTATCTGGGTCAGGTTGTGAGGGAGTGTACGGTGGTTTCAAACCCTTTCCAATTACTCCAGCATGGAAAACGGACCACACATTACCAGAGAAGTTAACAGAAGTGCCAAATTTGCAGTTGACATCCAATAGGGAGAGGCCCAAGTCTGGGACAAGGTTGGGTGACTGTGTGGTGTCATCACCTGGTTTTTCCTGTAGACCTCCAAACAAATCTCGGTGTCCTTTGTGCAGGGCTCCCTCCACTAGTTGCTGCAGCACAGCTTTTAGTGTCAAAGGAGAGTAAGCCGCAAGACGTGACAACAGTCGCATTGAGTAGCCCACTTCCTCTTCCCCAACCTTAAGGTTCTCCCCTAGCAGTCGTAAACACACAAAGAAATGTGACACTGCTGCTCTACATATCATCAACAGATGAGCTGGAGAGCAAGCTCTGGGAAGCTGACTGCACGAGAGCAGACGGACAGCCGCCTTGGATACCATGTTGTCGCCATGGAGAAGCAATGGGCTGAAATCCTGAAGGTGGTTGGAAACAGCGACTCTGACTTGTGCAGCCATCGATGATTGAGCTGAACTCCCCGTTGTAGCCCCTCCATTTTTACGATCCTCGTCTTGACTCTGTACTGCAGTAGCCAAGTTGTTCAGTAGTTGAGCCAACTCTTTGTTGTCAAGGGTTTGAGTGTGGATCTGGGCAACACAGCGGGCTACTGTTGAGGGAAGCAACCCAGAAAGTGAAGTGGAAAGTGGGGTGTACAATTGTGAGGCTAGAGCAAGCTCCTCTGGGTTTCGGGCCTGAGTGAAAAGCTGACACAAAGCTTCAGTGGCCACACTCGGGCCGCCATACACTGATAGCAGACACAGGAGCTGATGCAACCAGAGGTGCCTCTTCCTCTCAAGCCGGAGGGTTTCAGCACACAGATCACTTATGTGTCCCTGGAGCTCATCTAGAAATGGGATCACTTGTGGCATTGCTGAGGCAGCGGAGGACTGTGTGAAGGGTTCATCACTCTCTGGTCGGTTGTGCACCAGCTTGTGAAGATGTAGCAGAAGCATTTGCAGTAAGCGGTCACAGGCTTCTCGAATACTATCAAGGGGAGAGGGTGTAGGGCCTGATATAATCACAGAAGATGGTGTGGCAGTGTCCGCAAGAAACTTCAGCACCCTTGCTCCACCTGAAGGGCTTTGGCTAATAAGATGCACTGCTAGACCTAACATATTCTCGACTTCCTCCCGGGGCAAGGCCTGGAACTGAGCCTGGAGTTGAACTAGGACAGGCGGTCTGAGAAACTCCACCAGCTCTGCTGAAACGGCACCTAGGAGAGTAGGGGAAAGAGCAGCCAGTTGAAGCAGGAATGGTACAGTGGCCCTACGGAGATGAGGGGAGTTCTCCCACCCGCCTGCCCCAGATGAATGTGGAGGTACATTTTGAGGAGGCGGAGACAGACTATCTTGAAACATCCTGAGAAGCTCTTTCTTGATGCTATCAGAATGTCTGGAGGCCAAGTGCCCGAGGATACCAACCACTGAGCCTATTTTGGGGACTCTACAGCTCTTTTCTATCACCTGCTGTTGGTTGACCTTCTCAGCAGAGGAATATCCATGCGCATAAAAGTCTTTGAGGCCACAAGCCAGCACCCTGCTGATAATAGTGCCAGGAAAAGCTGAACCAATGTGAGCGACAACCCAGTCAAAATGAGGGGAGTGCTGGACAGAGGTATCCAGCAAGGCATCCACACAGGCATCAGGGCACCAGGCCAACATGGCTGCTAGACACTGAGAGTAGCACTCCATAAGTGAGCGAGTAGCTGCACACGACATCCAAAGCTGCAACAGCTCATTCAGGCTGGAAGAGTGAGGAGCTGCTCGTCGTCCTGCATGCTTGCTGCTAAGCTGGCCAAGAAGGTCTACGGCCCATGTGGACACAAGGGGAGCCCAAGCTTTAGGACTAAGCTTGATGAATTCTGAGAGGACTGCATGAACTTCTTTAATAACATCCTCCAAATTGGATACACTGGTGCTGCCTCCTCCACTTGTACTGGTGCCTCCATTTTCACCCTCCGCCTCTAGATCTTGTAGAAAGAATGCAACATATTCATCATAGACTCCCCTTAAGTGTTCCAAGACGGCTCCACGGCAGGCTGGCACAGTTCGAAGGAGGCGCACTGCACAGCGGGCATGATCCCGAACACTGAGTTTACGTCCCTGTGTCTGGTCAACGCCGCTGATGAAAGCTTTAATTTCTAAAGCCAGCTCTTGAGGGCTGATGAAAAAAAAAAGGACAGTTGGTACAGAAACTTTTATTACATTGCAAAAAAAATGCAAACACTTATGCACATATCTTAACTTAACCCAAATACAGCTTATATTCATGTCAAGCAGTAACAGCAGTGATACATACTATATTTGACCTAAAACTACTTTAAAAAACATGCCTTCTATGACCATGTACTAATTGAGAACCATGGAATATTTGTACTTTCAAAAAATCTATTCATAACATATTTATGGCCAAAACAATGGTTTGATATGTTTTACATTTGTGCTATTTAATGAATTGTTTCATAACAGTTTTACATTTAAAAAGCCTTAAAGGCCTGTAATAGGATAGTTTAGTAGTTTCCATTCCAACAAATCATATACAGTGTGACACATGCAATGGTTGAGGCATGTGGACACAAAATGTCAACACGTGTTTAATCTTTTTTTTAATACCTGTAGAAATGATTATCTATAAATATACTAATATATTTATTAATGTTTTAGCAATGTAAATCTGTTTACAATACAATGATTTGTTTTATCTGAAATAATAGAAAATAAGTGACAGAAGGCAATAAATAACATTACATCCAAAATGGACATGCAAGCATTCGAGTATTTATTCTTTAACCTGTACTGACTTATTAGACTGAACTTGTAAACAACACTTGAACCTGCATGATCTATAATTTACTTTTAATACTGAGAATAAGACTGAACAAATCACCTTAATGATAGTTAAATGAGAACGTTACGTTGTTCCTTTATACAGATAATGCAGCTTAATGCAAACTGGAGTTTCTTCTACAAACTGAACATTCGTTTATAAGTTAGTGGTAACCTGTATGAATATTATGGTATTGCTCACCTGTAATTGTTTAGAGAAGTGTGGCAGTGAGATTTCTGCATAGCCTCCCCCTCGAATATCGCAGACATCGTTTGTGTGCTTAAGCAAATTACACCATCAATTTTTTTTGTTTAGATACAAAATAACTACCACAATGGCAAATTGTGAGTGAAAAGCGCAGCCTTTACCACTTTTATCGAACACCGTATCAAAACGATGCATCAGAGAGCGTAAACTCACTCACATTCTTTCGCCACATGAGAAATTACGTTTTGGTTACTCATATCGCCCTCTGTCGTTTAGGAGAGCTCTTTTGTTTGAAACGGCAGCCTCCGATTTTGCAGAAATACAGTATTGGGCTTAACACCGTGTAAAAGTAAAAGTGTGTTCGACATTTGACCATTATTTTTTTTTACTTTTGTTATCACAGGGTCATTATAAACTTAGGGTTAATGTAATCCTGGGTTATTTTGTTGATGTTCAACGCAGTTCAAACCTTTATCATACATGAAGATACATATGCATATGAGGTTAAAAGGTCAACAACATTGGCAATTTCTGATGTAATCACAATGACCTGTTGGTATATTGTGTAAAAATAACCACTTGTCCAACTTGCTTTATTTATTTATTTATTTATTTATTTATAAAAGCAGTCCTCCTGATAACAAATTAAATAAATTATAGGCATCCACCTAGTGCTGACTCATGGGGCTAGCTGCATATACATAGCCATTATGTTACAACTTATGACTAACTAGCACTTAGACTGATCAGTAGGGGTAATCAGTCTTTCTTTCTGTATCAATTAGACCAATTTACGTTGATTTAAAAATAATTATGAATATTCTTAAATAAAACAAAGATGTATAACTTGTAAGACTAGTCTTAGCAATTTAGAAAATAGTCTCTAAAGAGTTTGGATTCCACAACTGCAGAAACAGATTGTGTAAAAATTAGGAAATTCAAGGCCATTGTTACCCTCCCCAGGAGTGGTCAATCAACAAACATCACTTAAAAGCAAGATGTGAAATGATCTGCAAGGTAACTTCTAAGCAAATAAAGGTATCTCTCACCTCACATTGGCTAATGTTCATGAGTCCACCATCAGGAGTGATCAACACTGAACAACCATGGTGGGCATACATTCTCAGCATGGGGGTGGTAGTGTCATGGTTTTTGCCTGTATATGAACTGAATCTCAAGAGAAAGTGGGTCATGCAGCAAGACAATGAGCCCAAGCAAACAACTCATTCTACCAAACAGATGTTAAAGTTGTTAAAGTTTTGGAATGGCCAAGTCAAAGCCTTGACCTTAACCCAATTGAAATGTTGTGGAAGTGATGAAACCCACCACCAACAGTTGAAGCTGTTCTGTACTGAGAGGTTGGCATACAATTCCTCCAAGCTGTAGTGCTGGACTGATCAGCAGTTACCAGTTAATGCTGCAGGTCACAGCAGATATACTTAAAGCGGTAAATGATCAATACTGGATCATTTTTCTCAATTAATAAATGAGTATATTTATATAAGTATATCTAATCTATTTGTACCGTTTCTTTGATTGAGTTATTTTTGTCGATTCTTATGAAAATCTGATGATGTTTGGGAATTTTTTTTTCAAAAACATTGACTATTTTTCAGGGCTGTATTTGACATGAATTGATTAATTGTTATAATAGATTAAATAATTTGGATTATGGTCACACAAGCTCTGTCTACAGTTTTTTTCAGGAACTTATCAGACAAATTAATATGGATACTTTCTGTTTATTCTTATAGGTGCGACAAGCGGTGGCGATTGGTGGCGCTGCAGTGGCTAGCATTGTAATTATAGCTTCTGTTGCTTCAGCCTTTATTGTTTCAAAAGAAAAACAGAAACAGTACGTACTGGGAAATTAAGAACTGAAAGCACAGTGGAGGCATTTTAGAAGTCAGTAAATTATTTGAAGCGTCTCATAGAAATAATTAAATTTAATGTAATGATTATGTATATTATAATGTATAATATTGTAATGTGTTTATGAGCACAATGTAAAGTGTATAGTCTGTTCTGTTGTTTGGTAACAATAATGCATTTTGTTTTCTAATGCATTTTCAAGCCTTTTCAGAATATAATAAAATATGGAAAGTTAAATATTGACCAAATTAATCTTAAAACAAACTGCTGTATTTCCATTTTGTGCCTATATGTATTTGACCAAACATTTTCCATTGTGTCATTTTTTTCATGTTCATAATTATTCATTAGTCCAATAAGAAACCGAAGACAGAAACTGAAAATGTTGCACCAGCTCTCACAAGAAAAAACTAAACATTATCACTGATTAACCAGAAAAACTGGAGATTAGCACAGACAATCAGAATGACTAATGATTGAACAAGATGAACAATGTTTTTTTCAAGTTAGTCCATTTCAAAAGTAGGCCTATAGTTATTTATCTAATCCCAGGCACTGATTTAAAAAGTCATCTCAAAAGTGAATCTTTTGATCAGTTTCTCTTTTGAGATGTGGCATTATTTTGAGGCGTGTCGGGATGAATGCACATTGTATTTACAGAAATGCACTTACAATAGAAATCAAATTACATTACACTGAAAACTTTAAAATATAAACTGTTTCAAATGTGTAGCCACACGGCTTAAACTATACATCTCACATGAGCTTAGTATTATAAAGAGGGCTTTGCAAAATACAAACTTCACATTTGTGCTTGACACTCTCTGGGATATCTTTCCCCCTAAACTCCCATTATGACTTTTGATTGATTTTACAAACTGAAGGTGATTTGCAGCATTAACAACAAACTAAATTAGTGAACTAACCTTAAATTAGTGGTTAGTGAACAAGAATAACTGTTCTTATTGACATTTGGTTTTTGCAAACAAATCGGGGAGAGCAGGGTTGGTAAACGTTTCATAGTTGAATGCCTTTAGCAAAACAAACCCAACTAAGTGCAAATGTCTTTTGTTAATTGATGACTCACTGGCATTATGTTGAGCATGTGTACATCAGGTTTTGAGGCTGGTTGGTCCAGTATTAAAAATAAATAGATTTTTATAACAATTTAAGCTGAGTAGGTTATTTTACTATGACAAGTTCTGAGTTTTTTTTAATAGCTTCATTCAAAATTAATGAATGTGGGTCAAGACAGCAAACATTAAAATGTCACAATTTTTGTTGTGTTTATTGCATTATTTCTGTGTGTTACCCTGGTGTTTTTTTCTTTGTGTGAATGACCCTGTGTATGGTCAGTGTATGAACAACAGACAAGGACACAAAAGACTGTTTTTCTGTTTTGTCATATTTAGTTTTTTTTTTTAAACCAGCAGAACTTGCTATTGTCACCCTGGCATGAATCAAGGTAAACATTTTCACACTGAAATCCAACATTAAATAGTAAATAGGTAAAAATAAGATATAGCCTATTTACTTTTCAATCCTGACATATATAGCTTTTTTGTTGCTTTTTTATGGTGATTTTATGGTGCAGTAAAAACCTGGTGTTGTTTTGTGTGCTAGTTTTGTCTTTCACTGTGTCTATGCAAGTTTTGAGAAATTGTTTTTGTGGAAAGGCCATATATTTTACATTTAATCTGGCCAATTTTGCAGATAGTTTTAAGTGTAAGACCAATTCTTTACAGTTTTTAACATAAAATGCAAACTTTTCACCTATTGTCTTTTTATTATACAAAAAGATTGAGCATGTTAGAACGAAAATGTTATCTGCTTGTCTGTTTCTTCATAGCTGCAACCTGTCAAGCCATGAAAAGAGAGAAACTTATGGAAGTGGGTGTTCATGATTAAATTTTCATAACTTGAAATCATAAACGAAGCATTAATTACGTGGATATCAGTCCATATCAGTTGTTACCACAGCGCTGTGAGCACTTTGTTACATAACTAAGATATAGGAAGGCAGAATCTCGCCAGGTACAGGTCTGACATACTTAGATTGGCATGTGTTTAAGTTTTGTATTAGTAATGTATTAGGTTCATTACCTGTTAGTCAATGAGAGGTGTTATCATTGTAAATCCACAGGAATACAGAACTGTACTATGGTCAATTATTTGACATTATTTTCTCCCTTCTACAAGCAGTTACTGTGTTCACTCCTACTAATATGCTACTCTTTTGTAATGACTCTTAGACTGGAAGCAGCATTCATCTAGAAAAGAGAAAGACAAAATCACAAAAGGCAATTCTTCATCCAGAGATTACTGTAGATGATGTAAGCCATTGTACTTGCGATGAAGACAGGGACAGATTCCAGTCACTGTCACAACATAAATTTCAACTGAGCATATAGAAATTTCCAGACTTCTTAAGATTTTGTTCATGACTTCTCCATGCCTTATTAATGGAAAAAATCCTTAAAATGTACACTCACTGTAAACCTGAATAAGTTGGAAAAACTAAAAAATGTTGAGGTAATCAGTTAGGGTGCATCGACATTTGTAAGTTATAATTCACAGTTCAAGTAAGCAGAACTGGCAGATTTCTATATTTGTAGGCTACTCACATATCGGTTGCTCTTTAGGCTACTTGAAATATTTGAGTATTAACAGTAGGCTATTTTTATTGTATATGATTATTCTGTTGTCATTCTGTCTGTGCACTGGAGCTTCTGTCACCAAGACAAATTCCTTGTGTAAGCATGGCAATATAAATCGATAAATCGCGTCTACGTGTAGGCTATATTTGCAAAGCTAAAGAGAGTTAGTTGTGTGAGTTGTCTACGTGTAGGCTATATTTGCAAAGCTAAAGAGAGTTAGTTGTGTGAGTTATTTATTGTGAGATATTCATTAGTAAGAACTTAGTGTATGCAGTTAGTGGTCCCCCTCTAAAAAACACTCTAGCCTACAGTGCTCTCTTGCGATCAGATGACCAAAAAGGCATCTAAACACCAGGGTGTTGGAAACAAGGTCTAAATATCGTTGGTTGTTTTCATAGGTTTAGAATAAAACAAGAGTTCGCAACATTTAACAACATAAAACCCGTTTCTGATGCATTTTACACGGACAGATAGCGGAAGCAAATACAGCCAATAGCCACAAGGAAAATTACGTTTTAGATACACGTATCGCCCTCTGTAGTTTAGGAGAGGTGAATTGTCAAAATATCATTAGACTGTAATATATACATAGTGTCCGTGGAGTCACCCATAGGTTTCTGAAAAGATCCAATATCGTCCTTGACAACACCGCGTAATATGGGGCGGGTGTGTATGAGAAAGTATACACTGTACATTTCTAAATAATTTCCTAAATTTTATTAAGGAATTCAACAACTTTTGAACAGTATAATTAATACGTGTCTCCGGAAACGTAAAAAAGCAATTTTCCTGATGAAAATAATACAAATAAAACGTCGGTAAAAATAAAGATTTCTTTAAAGCCGTCCACCAAAGCTGAAAAAATGACCCTCGCGCTGATTGGTCGAATTCGCGTTGTTAACAGCCAAAGCATCAGCTGATAGTCTATGATGTTATTTTTACTTCAGACACATACGCGGATTGTAGCTCAAGCTCACTGAAACATTCATCACTGTAAGTATGATTTCTCAATTAAAGTGTCATTTACGCTCTCGAGTACAAAATGAAGACCGTGTTCAAAGCCTGGATCAGAGAGCTGTTTTGTTTGTTTGTTTGTTTAGCATCTAATTAATTTAAACTACTTTTCGAGTCGTTACAATCTCGTTTTATTCCGATGATCCGACTTATTTTATCCGACTTATTATTTGTTTATCATCGCCTTCATATTCACAGAGCTACATATTATGTGAATAAATTCCCAGAACGTTCTGTTACGTAACGTTAACTGTTATCGGTGGGGTTTTTTGTCGCAAATTTGCTGCCCCTTCAAGCCATTTTATGGGCAAATAAACGAAGTGCGTAAATTCAACGGTAAAGAGCCCTTATTGTCGGATCACCAAAACGAATAGTAACGTTACGTGGCGGAAACATGGTCTAAAACATCGTTTGTTTTGTGTTTCGCATAGGATTAGAGTAAAAAACAAGAACAGGTTGTTGAGGTTGCCATGGCTCCGACAAAGGTAAGTGTTTTTATTTTTTTATTTTTTTTATTTTTTATAATCCGACATAAACGGAAGGAATGAAATTAAATGAAATATAAAAACATCATATTAGGGCTGTTGCTATTGACGACACCATAGTTTGATACTATTGCACAGTTTGTAATTATATGTGCTTATTGCCCAAGGACTGTTAGAGGATTTGTTATTAATTCAGTAGACACAGGATTTTGTTTTTTAAAAGAAAAAAGAAAGCGCTAGATTTCTGAAACAAGAGCATGTCTTTGCGCAGATACGTTTAGGGCAGCAAGCACACTTTCACTTTCTGTTCTTTTTTTATCCAAGTGCTGTGGTATTGAGTTAATTTATTTATCGAGTGTGAGATCATTTTGTTGACAAGTGAAATGGTTCTACTGAAATATAACACAATATTACGCCTGATATTGTCTCTTAGTATGATAAGAAGCCGGAGCCTGGAGACCTCATTGAAATCTTCAGAGGCACATATCAGCACTGGGCTATTTATGTTGGCGATGGTTATGTGATTCACCTGGCACCACCCAGTGGGTTCTTTACATGCTGTCTATTGAACTTGAATTGAATCTAAAACATTCCATTTAAGTGACAACTTTTTGAACATGTTAAGTTTGCAATTTATATTTTACTTTTCCATTTATTTCTCTACAGCTGAGCATGCTCAAGCTGGGGCCTACAGTATGATGTCAGTAATATGTGACAAAGCCAAAGTGAAGAAAGAAGGACTTTATGAAGTAGCTGGAAATGATGAATACCGTATCAACAACCTTCTGGATGACAAATATGAGCCACGTCCCATTCAAGATATTCTACGGGACGCACGCAGTCTTTGGGTCAAGACCTTTCATATTCTGTCTTTAGTGGGAACTGTGAGCACTTTGTTACGGAGTTGAGATACGGAAAGCCACATTCCCGCCAGGTACAGTTTGAACATTCAAATAACAGAATTATGAATTGTAGTGCTCTCATTAATTTCTCCAAAATTAAGTAGCTAAAAACTAGTGCACACAACATTTGTTCAATGAATTTATAGAAATAATTTCACTTTTAAGAAGTGTTTTCTCAACATTGCATCAACTACTGACAAACACATTTGAATTATCTCTCAGTGAGTCATCTAACCATGCATTACTGTCTTTGGGAGGAGGCCTTTGTCTTTCAAACACATTAAAATGTACAACTTCACGTAATGTCATATTGACATACAATGCAGCGATTCCTCTACTGTTTTTTGTTTTTTTTGTCAGCTGAACCTCTTTGACCCAATAAATTTACAATAAATTTGTATTTAATTGTTTTATTATTAAGTTTACACTTCTCTGATGTTAGTTAATGGTCACATAACATGCAGGTAAACAAATAAAAGATGTATTTTTTGTTGTTGTTAGATTTAAAAAAAAATGTAATGTATTATTTTAATTACTTAATAGCTTTTCATTGCACTCACAAACTCTAGTCTGGGAAACCCTGACGTAATGTTTAATGCACTTCATGATGCTGTTTTTATATCAATATGGTAGCTACAAGATTATCCTATTCAAATCATTGTAATGAACGGGTTAGGTCAAAAGTAATCAAAAAGTAATCAATAAGTAGTCCGATTAAATTACCTAAAATTGTAATGCAATTGATTACCTACATTATATACTTTTGAGTTGACACCTGCATACTACACCCATGAATACAGGGCTGTTTTATGGTAAAATATTTAATCTTGAATTGATGGGGACTTAGTGATGGGCACTAAACTTATCATACCGTAAATGAATAATATAAATTATTTCTGTCCATTCTGATAGGTACGAAAAGCGGTGGAGGTTGGTCTTGCAGTTGGTCTTGCTACAGTGGTTGGCTTCGGACTTATTGCAGCCATTTTTGGTTCAAAAGACAAAGAGAAGCAGACACAGTGAGGACTGAGAAATGCAGAAGTGAAAAACACAATTGTGGAGGCCTTTGATATTCAGTCAGTAAATGTCGATTGCAAACAAAATTTCACCTGTTCTGTTTGATAACAAGTGTATTCCGCTACTGATAAATCTCAAATAACTAAAGGATTTTAAAAAATAATTTTGATTATTTTTCTATTGGTTTTCTAATGACATTTCAATCACATTATTTGTATATTCAAAACCAAATTTAGCCTAAAACAGACTGCCATGTTTATATTTTTTTGTGCCATTAAATATTTGACATAATATACTAGGTGTTTTTGTATTTATTTATTTTTTACATTTTGTGGTGTTCTATACCAGCATATCTGAGTGCAAAAGATGCTATTAATTAAATCATTTCTGTACTTCCATGGTGCAAGATCACCATTTACACTGGAGGTTTCTGTATTGCTGGCCTGATTTTCATCAGCTCAACGAGACCTTTGTTACCATTTGCTGGCAAATACCAAATTCTTGCGACAACTCAGCAGTGGGAGGCACAGCGATTGAACAATCCACATAAGATACCTCATTATTTGTTGAATATCAACAGTAAAACAAATTAAAGGGATAGTTCACCTAAAAATGTCAATTACTTTGAGATGGTACAACCTGTATGAATTTCTATCTTCTGCTGAGCACAAAAGAAGATATTTTGAAGAATATGGGTAACCAAACCGTTGATGGGCCCCATTGACTTCCATAGTACGAGGGGGGAAATAGTTTGGTTACAGATATTCTTCAAAATGTCATCTTTTGTGTTCAACAGAGTAAAGAAATTATTGAAAAAATAAAACATTTATATGATAGAATTTTCATTGTTAGGGTTTTCAACAAATAATGGGTTAACTATCCCATTAATTGTTCAGTAATGAAAAAGAATCCAGCATCAATACAAATCCCTATTTTTTTTTAGATTTTTCATACCATGTATTTCTGTAATATTTTTGTTATAATTATTAGATAAATAATAAATCCCAGGGATCCCATTTGCTCATCATTCCTGCATAAGGATTTGTAGAAATAATTTTAAAGATATAAATTATATATAGACAATTTAGCCGAGGAACTGAAGCTGAGGACAACCTTTTTCTAACCCTGGGAATTATTGAAATTCCTTTATTTCCAGGTTTTACATGACTGTAGAAAATATGACTTGAACCAAACATGTAATAACACTTTTTCCCCCATTTAGTAACTGCAAAGTCTGAAGCTTGTATTTTCAATATCCACTTTCAGGGTGCCATCTCACCACTGACAAAAAAAAATTCAAGGAGGTGCAGTGATCTTCCATTATGATTTTTGAATGTCAGCATCAGTTCAGTTAGACCTGGGGCACCGTTTCAGAAAGGAGGAAAGGTGAAAACTGATGTTACAAATGATTCACAATTTATATAATCATCTTTATTTCCTACAAAAAATGTCATTATTTTCCCTGTTGGATTTTAATATTCTTCCTCAATCTCCTCTTCATCTGTCAGTAGTGCTGGTGTTTGGCTAGCCTGAGTAGCAGTCAAATGTTAATTTCATTTCCCTGATGAAGAAATGCAACAGGTTGGATCAGATAACATTTAATTATGTGAAAAGAGCATGTATGTGTATGTGTATTGTTATATTCTGTTGTGATTTTATGTTCTTATGTACAGCGCTTTGAGAAGTTGCCTTTAAAGGCGCTATATAAAATAAAGCTATTATTATTATTATTAGACTATGTGGGAAAAGCTGCTGCACATTGCAATTGACATTGAATGATATTTATTTAATATGTCAAATGTTTGTGAAGTCATGAAACCTAAATTTTATGCTTAAAGCTTTACCTGATTGAATTGTTTCAAATTATTTATTGAATTATGCCTGTGGGATTCCATGAAAAGTAAACTTAATTAAACAAATTAAGAATTAAACTTACATATTGACCCGGAAGTATGCAGATGTCTTTTTGTCTGGTGCTGTTGCCATGGTGAATCATAATTTTGGAGCTCCATTCATCATGGTTTTTCATAGTCACGGTAAGACAACTCAGAGTTCAAGTTTTAACTCAGAGTTGGTTGAACCTCCTTATTGAAATGGGCCCCAGGGGTGTCCAATCCTGCTCCTGACTGTCCTGCCAGACTGATCTCATGAAATGGAGTATTTATGACACGCCAATTTGTATGCATTTTGGCGTGCTATTAAGACACATAATCGCTTTTTAGCGTGTTTATCTACGCCGTTTCATTCTATCCCCTACACTGCCCCTACCTCTAAACCTACCCATTACACACACACACACTGCCCCTAAACCTACCCATCACAAGAAACATTAGCATTTTTACATTAAAAAAAACATAATTTAGTATGTTTATAAATACATTTACACTGTGGACAAGCACACACATAATGGGTTTCCTTTCGGCGTAGACATACACGCGGAAAACACACGGCGTAGACATACACGCGGATAGCTCAAATTGCTTACAGATAACGCCATTTTGGGCTTTAGAAAGTGGCGTGTATGTTTACGCAAAGTCATGATGTAATGTTGGTCCTGCAAAGTTTAGTTCCAACCACCGGGTTTGGACACCCCTGAGTTAGACCTTTGTTATTATTTGCTGGACTAAATTCTGAAACATAGCAACGGAACAAGATTGTGTACAGCACATTTCCAAAGACAGACTGTTCCTCTTTATTATCATACACATGAAGCTGAATTTTACATGTGTGTGTATACAGTACATGAATTACCCCTTCTGAAAATATTGCACCAGATCTCACTGACTGTCTCATTAACTAAAAACAAAATCATCTGTTGATTAGTTTATTTTACAAAATAAAAAGTACTGCCTACAAGGAATGAAAAAGAAGGCACAACCCAGAAATAACAGGAACATCCACCTCACCCTGTCATATGGCAAACAAAGAAAAAACAAAATGCCTTTCATGAGTTGCAATGTATTCGTCCAGTGAATTCTTTGTTTTGAAAATATTCATCTGTGTTTATACATGCGCTAGTAATGACATTGTCCCACGTAAGATCAAGATTAAGTTAACAGCATGTTTAAGTTTCTCTGCATCATCCATTTTCAGAAGTCCTCTAAGTCCACATTCAGGGCAAACTGGTCCATATTTAATGTATAATCAGTGTACATACATACAAAGATATCTAGGATTATATTGTTCAACTTTTCCTCAAATTCTAATCCTTCTCAAAGCAGTGAGTTCATGCACACTCAGTAAACTATGATATTGTGTAATATAAAAATCATAGTACTGTGAGGAGAGTAAAGGAATATCATAGTTTATGGTGTCAGCTGTTTCCCGGACAGAATTTCAGTTCTTCCAAGTAGCCCAACATACAGAGAGCTGTGAGGCTCCTTCTCTTCTCTGACATCATGGAATGTTTCTTTAAAATCTCGTAGTCCCTCCAACTTCAAATAGCCAATGATCTGCTGTACCTCCAGCGCTCAGTCCAGTTTGCGCGTGCCCAGTTTGAGAGGACCCTTTGCCGCTTTGCGCTCTGCCCGTTTGGCCTCCAGCTCTTTCCGCCTTTCTTCTCGTTTCTTCTTTGCCAATTCTGCTTTACTTAAACCTGAGGGAGCAAAAAAGTGTGGTTATTTGGGCTTTACTTTCAGTTTTCTCTAACTGAAAACACAAGAATGAATCAGAATTTTTTAAATATGCTTCAGTATGTAACCTAGAGAAACAAAATGTGTCTGACCCTGATTTCCATCCAGTGACTCCCAGTTTTCCTCTGTTCCCCAGTCTCCTGCACTGTCTGCGTCCCAGCCATCAGACTTCTGTGGACCAAAAACACACATCTTTTATCAGACACGCAGGGATTAAACTGGGCTGGAAGTGTAATCCAGAATGAAGTTCCGCCACCTTTAGCAATTCACATTTAATGAAAAGATGACCTATATCTCCTCCACCAGACCCTTACCATCGTACTTCGTTGTGACACACTTGAGAACAGATCAGGTGTTGTTGATTTTCCTTCTGCTCCATCCCAATTATAATCGCTGGCCAATCGCACCCCTTCTTGCGCTGAGCTTAAACTGGCACTCTTTGGAGTCCCAGTTGAGGATTTTTTTCGAGGTGTTGGGGTGAAACTCTCAGCCAGACCTTCATCATCCCAGTCGTTACCCCAGCCCTCATCAGCAGGTGAACTTTGACCCTGACCATCTGCATCCTTCTCGTTAGACCAACTGTCATCAGCATCCCAGCCTGAGCTCCAATCAGAACTCTGCTTCTTCACTGCCTCAGCAGACTTCCGACCCACCTATGGAAAGAAAAGCAAGTGTGTACCTTGTAAATTATTAATTTATAATAAATAATGTTTTTATTGATATGACATTACAGGTCCTTCTCAAAAAATTAGCATATTGTGATAAAAGTTCATTATTTTCCATAATGTAATGATAAAAATTAAACTTCCATATATTTTACATTCATTGCACACAAACTGAAATATTTCAGGTCTTTTATTGTTTTAATACTGATGATTTTGGCATACAGCTCATGAAAACCCAAAATTCCTATCTAAAAAAATTAGCATATTTCATCCGACCAATAAAAGAAAAGTGTTTTTAATACAAAAAAAAAGTCAACCTTCAAATAATCAGTTATGCACTCAATACAATGCGGCGTGGCATGGAGGCAATCAGCCTGTGGCACTGCTGAGGTGTTATGGAGGCCCAGGATGCTTCAATAGCGACCTTAAGCTCATCCAGAGTGTTAGGTCTTGTGTCTCTCAACATTTTTTCTTCACAATATCCCACAGATTCTCTATGGGGTTCAGGTCAGGAGAGTTGGCAGGCCAATTGAGCACAGTAATACCATGGTCAGTAAACCTTTTACCAGTGGTTTTGGCACTGTGAGCAGGTGCCAGGTCGTGCTGAAAAATAAAATCTTCATCTCCATAAAGCTTTTCAGCAGATGGAAGCATTAAGTGCTCCAAAATCTCCTGATAGCTAGCTGCATTGACCCTGCCCTTGATAAAACACAGTGGACCAACACCAGCGGCTGACATGGCACCCCAGACCATCACTGACTGTGGGTACTAGACACTGGACTTCAGGCATTTTGGCATTTCCTACTCCCCAGTCTTCCTCCAGACTCTGGCACCTTGATTTCCGAATGACATGCAAAACTTGAGCGACAGTCCAGTGCTGCTTCTCTGTAGCGCAGGTCAGGCGCTTCTGCCGCTGTTTCTGGTTCAAAAGTGGCTTGACCTGGGGAATACGGCACCTGTAGCCCATTTCCTGCACACGCCTGTGCACGGTGGCTCTGGATGTTTCTACTCCAGACTCAGTCCACTGCTTCCCAGGTCCCCAAGGTCTGGAATCGGTCCTTCTCCACAATCTTCCTCAGGGTCCGGTCACCTCTTCTCGTTGTTTTTTGCCACACTTTTTCCTTCCCACAGACTTCCCACTGAGGTGCCTTGATACAGCACTCTGGGACTCTCTTTTGCAGGTGTTTAGAGTTAATTAGTTGATTGAGATGATTAGGATAATAGCTCGTTTAGAGAACCTTTTCATGATATGCTAATTTTTTTAGATAGGAATTTTTGGTTTTCATGAGCTGTATGCCAAAATCATCAGTATTAAAACAATAAAATACCTGAAATATTTCAGTTGGTGTGCAATGAATCTAAAATATATGAAAATTTAATTATTATCATTACATTATGGAAAATAATGAACTTTCATCACAATATGCAAATTCTTTGAGAAGGACCTGTATATGTGAAATTTGAATAAATAGTATTTATTGTAATGTCAATTGTCAGCATTGTATTGCAATGCACACACACACAGTAAATAGACATGCATGAGAAATCACCTACATTGCTTTTCTTCTGTGTTGAGGACACTGCCGACCAATCAGAATGCAAATCGTCTGGATCTGTTTGTACTTTGTCAGGGTCCTGTGGGCACAAAGATAAGGAATTATTCATATTTCTCAGTATTCATATGTATGCTAACTTTTCATTGTATAAAAGGTCAAACAATGAAAAAAATTTTTTTTTGCATAATTTAAATATCCATCAGTCACCTCAAGGCTTCCCCAATCTTCATCATCCCATCGATCTCCATCTGGCTCCACTGTTTCTTCATTTGATGTCTCTGATTGGATCCTAAATGCACTGGAAATCTGTGCTCTCATTTCTGGGCCTAAAAGGAAAAAAGAAACTTAGCACCTCTCTTAATGTTTATTTTTGCTCAAATCTTTTTAATAGTTTTTTTGCTGATTTGTAAAAGATTGAGGTTAAAGACTAGGTTATAAAATATCTGTAATTAATTTGTCCATTTGTAAATCTGAAATTGTACTTTAAAATCTCATGATAACTGAATAATGAAAACAGATTTTTTTTCATATGTAAATGCAACTCATATTGATTTTTGCATACATAAATTATTTTAAAATCTCAGAATGAAAAGTTTTTTGTAAATGTAAATTTGTAAAAAACGTTTTGTGGCACCTGTTATATAAAACTTACGTTCTTCCCATTCAATATTTACTTCCTTGATAATCTTCATTCCACTTTATCACACTTGCTGTGTCTCATTTTGAAGGCTATGTCCTCCGGGAGGTCACTCTATTCTGAAATGAGACATCCGTGATGACCTATGAAGCCGACAAATGCGACCTTCAGGAGGGCACAGTCTTCTAAATGAGACAAAGCCTTTTTTCTTGTTGCACACCTTTGTTTGCATTATTTGTGGTTACTGGTCCAGCAGGAGGTAGAGATGTGGTGCTGTTTTCAGCAGGCGGTGCTTCCGAACCAGCCGGAGCATTTCGGATGAGTTTGGAGGTGAGAGATGAGACGCCTGTTACTGCCCATCCTGCCCATGTAGCAGCTGACCCTCCTGTCTGTGCTGATGCAGTCACATCCTTCTCTGCAATTGAACCATTTAATTACTTTAACATTACATAATTTGAGATGTATTTCAGTGTACAATCCCCTTAAAGGAACACTCCACTGTTTTTAGAAATAGGGCTTATTCAACTTCTTTCCTACATTTAGATAATCGGGCAAATGCATTTTTTTTTAGTTTGGCAGGGTCGCCGCTAGCTTAGCTTAGCATAATGAATGGAATCCTAAGTTGCCAGCTAGCATGTCCCGAGTAAAAGTGATCAAAAAAAAAAAAAACCCCACCTAATTACTTCTTGTTTTTTCCTAGGCAGATATTGACTTGGGACTATATTATGGGGAAGCACAGGCGAAGCACTGCTACTTGGGCCCAGAGATATCACGCAACACATGAAATCCCCAAACTTCCATAACGGCGTATGTTGTGCATGTGTTGCGTGATATAAAATGCATTTGTCCACATATCTAAATGTAAGAAAGATGTTGAATAAGCCTTATTTCTAAAAACGGTGGAGTGTTCCTTTAAGATAAGGAACAAAACATGCTATACCTATTTCAGTTAGTTTAGAAGGGTCTTCAGAAACCGTCTCCAGCTTACTGAGGAAACTTTTTATGGCTTTGAATGCCTACAGGACAAAAAAAACACTTTTTTTGTAATAAAATAAAAAAAAGATGGATTATACAACCCAAACCACAGAACATAAAAACAGATACTGTATGATTGTGCACATTTTTTCTTTACCTGATCTCTGACGTTTTTGTCTGGATCCACAGTCAGTGTGCACAGTGTGGGAAGGATACGATTGGCACTTTCAGCCACACTATAGTACTGATGGGTGGCAGCGAATCCCAGCACGCCTGCTGCACGTGAGGCAGGAAACGGGTCTTTAGTTGCCCGTGAGAATGCAGAGATTAATACACGCTGACGCATCTGAATAAAAATAACAACAAAGTAATAACAACACAAGATTGTCATTTAGAGAAATAAATATGCCTGAGCAAACACACGTTTATGGATTGTTAGTTGAAGTTACCGTAGCATTGAGGTAGGGGGCAATTTTGCCCAGGCAAACAGTGGTGTTGCAGCGGATGGGGCCCTGATCATCCCGGGCCTGAAGTCGTGCAAAGTGACGCATCAATTCCTGATTTAAATTGGTCTCATTCAGTTTAGGGGCCAACAGAAGCATGGACTACAGGAACAAGAGATTACAAGAGAAGACATTAATAGAAAAGTAATATAAAAACATATTAAAGACTAATTAACATGGAACTAATAACGGAAAGTACATTGGTTAAATTCCCATGGAAAGCATGAACTGAAGAGCTCGAATGAAAAGTTGCATAGGATAAAGCCATTTCAATGCATTTTAATGCTGTCAATGTTAACGTGTCAATGGCTGAGTAACATATTTACCATGCTTAACGCAGTATCCATTTTTTCTGTCATCCTTTGGCTAGTGTTACATTATATGAACATGCTCTTCTTCATGCAAATGCTTTTAAAGCATTCAAGCGCCACAAGACAAAAGAGAAAGCATTGTCTGTAAATGTCCTGACACACACACGACGATTCAACTTACGTAAAAATGCTTACACAACGTTAGATGACACTTCACACCAGTTACGCTCGTCAGACGTAGAGTAAGCATTTTGAACTGCTAGAGGCGTGGGCGCTACACTTTTTCTGTAACTTGAATACGGAAGGCGATTTGCCGGAAGCTGGATAATTTATTTTATAAAGTTTAAAATATGAATATTTTCCTTAAACGAACGCATCTCTTTGCAACAGAAGGCCTTTATTAACCCCCTGGAGCCGTGTGGAACAGTTTTATGACAGACATATGCACTTTTATGGACTTCAAAAATGACCCAATAGCCACTGCCATTATAAAGCTCGGAAGAACCAAGACATTTTTAATATAACTCTGATGTATTCGTCTAAAAAAAGAATGTCATATACACCTACAAAGGCTAGGGGGTGAGCTGATTATCATTTTTGAATAAATATAGTTCATTTTTTTCAATCGATTGACAGCACTAATTTAAATGCATAAATGTATGCCACTATCAGTAACGCTGACTGTGTCAAAACACAGGAGAGGAGAGAAGACATATAAATACCTTTACAGTCTGCTCTCGAATGGCAGGGTTTGTGTCTGTAAAACCATGAACCACATGTGGAAAAATCTGGGAGTTAACTGCTGCTTCATTCAAATACTGAATAAACTGCTCCATCTGATAAAAGGAGACAAAAAAATAAAAATAAAATAATTCATTTAGAATTGAGAAAATGTCAGAGAGTTGGGATTAGACTTTTGCATGACTAAACTGTAATGTAGAAACTCTACAAAAGCTACAAAAGATATTGAAGTCATGTAAACCTGTTGTAGCAATCGTATCCTCATGGCACGGTCAGTAGAAGAGAACATCTTCACTATGACTGGGATGATTTTCTGTTGGTACTCCTCAGCTGACAAATACTTCCCTACCTAGCGCAAACAAAATATCAAAACGGTAATAAAGGAACTTTTCAGTTAGGATGCAAACCTTCTCTGTACATAACGTACAACATGGGTAAGAGTCAATGTAATACCAAAAATGACCTTAAATAGTGGTGTAAGAACGACAGCACCAGCATTGCCAAACTCAAAGGCTGTAAGGAGCTGAGGCAGCACTTTATGTTTACAGAAATCTTCAGGGAAAGAATCGAGATTCTCACTCAGGTCTTGGAAAAACTGCTGTTTCTCTGCAGGTTCTTTAATCTAGATGAACACACAAACAAGCATTTAGATGACTTATCTGACAAAAAAATATATATTAACAATTTTAAAGTATTAATAAAAATACATAAAACAATGTACAGCAATACACAGAAAAAAAGCAAAGACTTTACACTAACATGCATTAAAGTACCCCTGTATTCAATAATTGTATGCCTTAAAACTCATCTTTGATCACCAAAGTGATATAAATATTTTCTCCTGTAAAAAATAAATCTTAAAATAGCTTGAATGTAACTCTACACCCTTGCTTGATGTATTATACACCAAGTCACTCAGTCACACAAGCTCATACCTGAGCCACTCTGACAACTTTACTGTAGCAAACCCTGCACAATGGCAAGTGCAAATACTGGTTTAATTCAGCCATATATGTTTGATTGAGAAGATTCAGAAGAAGTGGAAGAGTGAATTATACAGGCTTGTCTACTAAAGTATGTGACATTCTCTCCCCTTCTGACAGTGAGAAACTTGTTCATGCATTTGTTATGTCTTGAGACTACTTCAAGTGTTTTTCTGGGTTACCAAACATCACTATTAAACACAAACAGTTCAGAATGCAGCTGGACGAATGATAACTCTCTCTAAAATGGAGAAGCTTGGAAGAGACAGGATATTTTTTAATATAACTCAGATTGTGTTTGGCTGAAAGAAGAAAGTCATATACCCCTAGGATGGCTTTAGGTTGAGTACATTATGGGATAATTTAATTGATCAAAAGTGACAGTAAACACATTTAAAATTGTTGCAACATATATCTATTTCAAATAAATGCTGTTCTTTTGAACATTTTATTAATCAAAGAATCCTAAAAAAGTCCATCAGTTTCCTCAAAAATATTAAGCAGTACAAGTACACCCAATTTCAACATTGATAATAATTAGGGGTGTGATCTTGTGCAATGATATTAAAATAATAGTTCTCGTCGAGGTGAAAGTGGTCTCACAATATCAGCATGAAGGAGCTGAGTTTTGTGGCAAAAACTTTTACAGTGCTTGCATTATGTTGTTCTGTCTCATACTCAGACAATAGAACTGAAGTGACATTTTTTACAAGACAGGGCTGTCATGATTCCTCAATTAAATTGAAGTGCTCGATAAAAACAAAAAAATCCTTGAATGCAATTCACGTATGCAAGCAAAATACCGGAAGAGGAACATTTGAATTAAATATTGTTTGTCCAATATTAAAACAAGGACTGAATATGCTGTAAAGTGTAACAAAAATATTATCTGATTACCAATAATCAAACGATTACTTGATTACCAAATCATGTTAAATGACAGCCCTAGATTAGTTAAAACATTTAAAAATGCACCTGCATTATTTTGCATGTTGCAACTGTCAATCACATATTTTGTCATTGAAGATTTCTTAAAAATAATGTTAAAATATCATGTCTTTCTCATGAACCCAATATTTTGTATCATCTGAAGGTTTTCTGAATCTTTTGGGATTCTGCCATCAGAGAAATAAAGTACATTTTAAAATATAATAAAATAGAAAACAATTATTTTTAACTGTGATAACATTTCACAAAAAGTCTTCTTTCAAAAACATAAAAAAATAATTAAAAAAATACTTACCAACACCAAACTTTCGAACGGCAGTGTAATACAACACAATACAGGCTCACAGAGTACACAACAGTTTTAAATACCTGTATCTCTTCCAGAAACAGACAGCTCTCCACAAAGCTGTTGTTCATAAAGCCTCCAGGAGATCTACAGTTCAGTAGGAACCGAGCAGGGTTGGGACGAATCTTTGGGTTTGCTCCCACTAACTCACAGTAATGCGGCACTAACTGCTTTGGAATCTGTGAGAAGCAAACAAGGTGGTTTAAAAGACTCTGAGGATACATAGCTTTTAATCTGTTTGTCATATTAAAAACTACTAAACAAAGCTTATTATTTCAGTTAACACTAATCAAAAATGATCTGGTACCTTGCCCAGAGATCGTAACGAGGAGGCACGTGGTAAAGTTCCATTAAATACTTCCCAAATGAGACAACCAAGACGCCACACATCCCCTGTCCTGAGATCATAAAGAGATGCACAACAATGAGCTATGGCTGATTACGAATGCATTTTTTTTCTGAATATTTTAGGTTCAGTGGCAGAGCTAGGATATTTTCATAGGGGTAGCCACTAACCAGTCTAGTGTGGCACAGAAATCTTTATATTACAAACATTAAAAAAAACAGTTTGACTATAAAGCACTGGACTGTTGTTGTGCAATTCACAACTGAATACAATTAATTGTACTTAACTGCAATTGAGGTAGTGGTGGAATAGATACTGAGTGAATTTGACCCTTTTTTAAAGTGACCCTAGACTAAGATCTGTTTCAAAAACTTGCAACTGAAAAATTAAGCACTGAATGATTAACACTCAATAGGATGCAAAAATAAATGAATTGCAACAATTCTATCAAAATACTAAAATTGTAACATTACAAAAGGGACATTTTTTCTATGTGCAACAATGTGAATATGATAAATGCGGCAGCACATAAAACAAATAGCAGAATGTAAAATCTGTAATTTTACATACACATCAATCCATTTCCATTTGTCCTCTGCCAACTTGCGCAAAATGGCGCCTGTTTTCAAGTACAATGAACAGGCATTTATTTGTGCATTCAAATTATATTTAATTTGCGCTTTATATTGTGAGCTCACATAGCAGTATATACATTTGAAGGCAACGTTCATAAATGTGTAGCATATGCATCACAACAAATATATGTATATAAATAAAATTTTTGACATCTCCACATTTAATCATGTGTATTTACCCAAATGTTCAGCAATATCATATATCCACTGTTCTTGTTAGATTTGCGCCTAGCACTGATGAGAAGTTTGCATGCGTGCGCACCTGAATAGTCTCCTGTGTGTTGTGGTCGTAAAGTGACGGTTCTGCGTATAAAACTTAATTCTGGTCAAGATAAATAAAAAATAAATAAAAGAAAACAAACAGAAACTTGTGAGCAGGGTGGCCAAGCTTCGGTCACCCCTAGCTCTGCCCCTGTTTAGGTCTTTAGTAAAAGTCAAGAAAAGTCCCTTTAAGGCAAGTAATTTCACATGACAGCTATCTTTGAAACCAAGCTCTCCTATCTTTTTAAATGGGGAAACATCAAATTTTCCAAAGCTGTTCACCGAGCTTACAATTACATTTCATATTTTAAATCCGACAACAACCGCCTCATAAATGTTTAATATACGGTAATACGATATATCACAATAAAAAACATGCACAATATTGTTATCATTGGCACTTCAAAATACTTTGAATAATTATTATTATTTTTAGAGTGCATTTTAAGAATACTTTTCCTGTTAACTGGTAAAAATGAACATCACTGTATGCTGTGTCAAAGAGGCACGAGCACTCTCTCTGATGTAAACAAGCCCAACACGCATGAGAAGCACATGGAAGAACGAGTAAAGGAGTGAATGAAAATGCACAAAATAATAACTTCTGTAACAAATGTAGCTTTTGCTCATTGTTAATGCTAGGTAATGCATAAAAGGGGTCATGGCTTTTACATTTTTTTTATACTGTTGTCTGAGGTCAACTTATGACGTTTGCGTGTTTTTGCATTCAAAAACATCATAATGAATAAGTAATAGGCTATTTTCTACCGATTTTGAGCCTAGCTCTTGAAACACTCTGTTTTTGGTCGTGGCATTGAAAACCTGGAAATAGATGCTCCGAGGGCTACGATTGGATAACAGTTTTGCATGTTATAATGAGCTCCGTCTCCGCAGTCATTAGACGTGAGGAACTGTTTTGAAAACTTTCAATGTGGAGAAACAGTTAACGGGAATGATTCGCCCACAGGACTCGCAAAATGTCTTTATCAAACAAACAATAATTTCCCTCTCATCCACCCGCAATTAAATTTTATTTTTTATTACTTGGACATCTCATCCTGTCTGCAAATCCAGTCTCTTGTTTACAAACTAATCCGGTGAAATGAAGCAAACAAATGCAATGTCTTCCTCACATGAGCTGGATCTTCATTAAAAATGTTCAACCATGCATTTTGGAATCAAAAGGAAGCTGATGGTATGTTTGAAACATATATATTCTTATATTACCATGACCTTTAATATATAAAAAGCTCAAGGAAAAGTTGATTTCTCAATTCAGGACCCCTTTAACTAATGAGACTTTATTGTGAAGTGTTACCTATTGTTCTTTAAAATTATTTCCTATTTTAATCTATTTTAAACATCTGTTTACATTTCTTGTTTATTGCTTTTATTGTTTTTAATGCTCAGGGTTTTTTTAAATAAGAAAAGTTATTAAACCTGTTATAGTATGACAACACTTTTTGCAGCTTATTTCAATATCGTAATACCATATACCATGATAAAAGCTTCAGCAATTATCGCAATATAAAAATTGTATATGGCCTACTCATATCATGACAAATAAAACTTACTTTTTCAGGTTTGACCAGCCAATGTGCATTATCAATTGCTGATGGCTTTTTTATTTAGAAGGCGGGACTTATTTCACCATATTGGGCATTGAACTTTCTGCCATTCATAGTAATATGAGTGGACTGTCTTTGTATTAAGTCTTTGAAGTCAAGTCAGCAGCTGTAAATACCCTACAGGGAGTAGTTGGGATGAAAAAAAAAAATAATAATAATAATCTGCCAGTTACCATTTTTCTCCGCCACTGCCAGGGCTCTCTGGGGGATCATATCTCTCCAGATCAGGGTTGATCACTTTAGGTGGTGGTAAGGTGATCGAGTCTCCCTGGTCTGAGCTCACATGATCCAACCCTCCAAGCTTCCATTCACCAGCACGGTCCACAAAGACAGCCCACATTCCCAAGTTATTATGGTTGAGATGGCAATCATTCACCAAGAAGCTCAGTGCTTTCTGATGGGAAAGGAGTGGAAGCAAACTGTACAACTGAACTAATAAATGTGATGTAAATAGATAGACTAAAATTTTCCAAACTAACCACAATTTGATGAAGGCCCCATGACACCTCTAAATCACTCGCACCACTCTTCTCCGCCTGGACCTTCAGGTGTGCAGCCAGAGGGGTCACTGGCTCTGTGACGATGTACAAGCTTTTCTCGGTCTGACGTCAAACAGGAAAAGACCGTTTTAATAAAAATTGCTTTTTACTTATCAAAATTAGGATAAATCTAGAACGTAAAAAGTTTGTGAAAAATCTCCCACTAACATTAAGTGACTAAAATTATTCTAAATAATTTAGTTAGGGATTATTTCTTATAATAAGATTCTATTATTGACAAGGGGTTACGTTCACAAAGAGCTCACCTCAACCTGAATAATCAAGATGAAATGAGGGCACAAGAAAAGATGAGGCAATTGTTTGAAGAGAACAACACCCCTATATTTTCAACATCACACTGATAAACTTCATTTCATCCATATGAGGTCCTTACCTCCAACCCATCTACGTAGGACAAGATGTTGGGATGTCTGAGAGTTTTTGTGCGTTTGAAAGCTGCTTTAGCAAGCTGTGTCTGCTCCTCCGTTCCCTGTGAAACCTCATACACAAAGACTGACACTGGCTCACCAGTGGTCTGGAATAAAAAGGAACAAGTTTAGATAAGTTACAAGCCATCTGTATATGGCAAAGAACAGTGAAATTTAGGGAAATTTACAAAACCAGACTGTCCTGACTGACTACTTTTCAAATAAACCAAGCTATTAATAAAGCCTTTAATCAACATTTAAAACTATCCTGATGATTGATCTGTCGTTCTAATGTTTATCAGAAGATGATCAATAGTTATTTATGCATCAGTAACAATCTAATATGTTTATTGATATAATATGTTAGTAATTCTAGTAAATGATGATCAGACAGTTATTTATATATAGCCTGTCAGTACACGTGTACAGTAAACACTAACACTGCAGTTCTTCTCTGCCATATACCTCATTATAGTGATGTCAATGTAATTATCGATACAAAACAAGGTATCACATCAATAAATCAATGCAAACCATTGTGCTTCGTACCACAATAATATATCAGCTGTTTAATGTGACTGCAGTTTTCTGTTGACGTGGCCACAGCAATGTTACGTACTCTGGTGAAATTATGACAAAGGAAACCTATTTTTTTTTGTAATTACTAATCTTATTGTATAATCAATACCGCCCCAGACGATACTGAGCCCTGGGTATGAACACACAACCTTACAAAGAAATCATGTGTTTTTGAGGTGCTACTTCGCCTTTGCTGTTTTACTCGCTGATGCGCAATGCTGAGCGGGATGTAGCTAAACTTTAGACCGATGATTAAGCGGCCTGTTGCGACACTACATGCGTTATATTAATATGTCAAGTAATTTTACCTTGCGCTTTCCCCGACTAAGGGTCCATATGCCTGACTTTTCTTGCTTTTCTGGTAAAATATCATAGTTGAAGTCTTTGATAGGATCCCGTGCGAAAAATGACCACATCCTTCCCCAACAGCCCAGCACACGGTGTTGCTGTAGGACGGACAGCGAACCAATAGAGGGCGCAACCGTTCCGACAACAGAGAAGAGAATCCGCCAAGCAAATATCACGTGACCCTGAATTTACTATGAACCTTTTTGGCTGCGCCTTAAACCTGGATAATGCTGCCTTGTGCCTTCGGATGACACATTTCAAGGCAGAGAGGCACCAAGGCACGTCCGAATCTAATGTTATCTTCACTTCCTGTCACCTGAGAGACATTCATCTGATCGATTTTTGAAGGCAGCATACATCCTTCGCTGCCTTTGATATCCCACAATCCTGCGCTTTCCATTCAGTGACAGTTGAGCTGGGGGGTAAAGATGGCGTCCGAAAGTTGCGTTTGATGGCAGTTTGTGTGTAAATGTACATTTTTACCAACATTTTTCCACTTCTGATGTCATTTCTATTGAGAAATTACTAAAGTAGTAATTATATATGTTTAATCCTCACCAAAGATCGCTCTATTTTGCTGTGGATCTTTAAACTGTTACACTGCCTAAAAAGTCTGTCCGAAATCAGTTTCGTGAGGCATCTTAATGCACAAACGCTGCCTTTACAAGTCAGTCTGATAAGGCAGCGAGTCAGCTGCCTAGGTTTTCGGACGCAGTCCACTTGTAATTTCTAGCGAGAAATTAATGTAGTAATTAAATATTTGTTTAGTTATCAAAGCTCTAGTTTTCTGTAGATCATTAAAACGGTTACACTGCCTAAGAACTGATAAGGCAGCCATTGTGTTATCTCGCTCTAGTTATTATAAATAGTAATGTCATGAATTCCATTAAAGCTGATGCAGGGGAAAGCTTTAGAACGGTTATTGGAGCTCTTAAATCAGAAAATGTTCCTAATTTGTTTCATGTCCTCCAAACTAAAATACCATTATCACATTGTTATTGCTGTTGGGTATGATTGAACAAAACCATACTGGAATACAACCATCAAGAAATATGGGTATTTTAAATATTAGGTTGGAGTCACATGTGAAACATTCTGTACAATGTTTGGATTGATACTGTTATACATCATTTACATGTAAATGGCAAAATATTTTTTTGTAACTTCATGGCAGATAATGGAGGGTAAAGAAGTGTGGCATATTTAAAACACAAATGTATCCAACGCAGTTGTTAATCTTTATTGAACCCAGACACTGCTCAAGTCTCAATGCATTAATCAATGCAGTAGACTTTGTAACAATCAGATCAAAATGAGAAGTTATGTGCTCCAACTACTGTTGCAGAAAACCCCCTTTAGTTTTAGCCTTCGGCTATAGGTACAATCACATAGCATTCTAGATGTGTCAAGTCACTGTATAACATAATTTCAGAATACCATATTGCAACAAATTAGGGCACATTGACTGGAGTACTGATCATGAATGTGAATGTAGAAAATGAAAAGTAACAAGTCTGGCTATTAGCAATAGTCTTTATTTCACAAGTAAAAACAAGACTTACATAGATTTTACACTTAAATTAATTAGCACCAACACAAAAAACAAATCTGAAAAGTATCCTAAATTTACACTAAAAGGTATTGTTTGAGCAGAGGTTAGAAAGCAAAGACGCCGCAGGGAATTGAACCCCGTCCTGAGAATCAGGAGTGCCTCCACCAGAGTCTTTTGCTTTTTTCTTACAAGGTTAAAAAGCAAAACCTGAAGGAACAATCCTAAGATTGTTCTCTCAGGAAAAGAAAAACCTCAAACCTGCTGCTCTACAATACTCGGGTCTCGAATGGCTCTTCTTTAGCCTGAAATTACACAAAAGACTGCAGGTTTCCCCCCCAAACCCCAGATAAACTCTTCAAAACATCCAAAATGCCATTGATACTACTGTAGTTTTTTGTCCTCAATACAAAGTCAATTTTAATATGCTTCTACTTAGATCAAATCTCTGACCAGCGAGGTCTTGAACAAGGCTGCACTTGCATTCAGGTGTGACTCGTTCCTATATAAAAGCTGAAACACAAAGAGAAGAGTTTAGAGTCCCCAAAGTGTCATAACCAATGTAATTCAAATGTTGTTTACCACCAAACAATGGTCCAGGTCTCGAAATCCCACCAACACGGCCAGAACAAAAGCGCTCCTTTGTAAAGATCACCATTCCTGTAACTAGACAGATGCTCGGTTTTCCACCCCAAACTATTTTCAGAATCTTTTAAAAGGCAAGTGCACATTAACTTATCTCCTGCCAGCAACGCTTAACACCCAATTCTTCAGAGTTAAGTTTTAGCAAGTCTACAGCTGCAATGGAAAAAAAAAGAAGAGCAAAGTTTACATGCCCACGACCCCTCCCTCCCTATCCCAAGTCAATTTAAATCAATGCAAAAAACAGGTTACTCAATTGCTTTGATGCAAGCACATCCATCCACGCCCATGTTACGGCTCAGTCTCAATTTTAGACGAATCACAACGGCATACCTGAAAAGAGAGAAAGTGTTGCCCCACCCCTCCCCAAAGTGACCAAATACTGACATTGGATTTGATTGAAATTTTAGTGCAAGTGTTAAAGTGCATGCATATAAAAAAAGAAAAAAAGAAGTGAATGCTTGTTCTACCCATACACAGGATTAAGATCAACTACATGTACTTAACTCAGCAGATAGCAGCAGAGGGATGCACAATTAGCAGCAAAATATGACGAATATGAGGTTGATCAGAGCGACTGGATGTCCCAGTTTCACAGGCGGTTAGGGCTCTCCCAGATGACAAGACAAATTTGCTCCCTAAGTGAAATTGACCTAAGAAAATAAAGAATTGGAGGGGGAAAAACAGGAAAGACGCAGACACACAAGGACTTCAGCCAAGGGCTTCCGAGGTTTGGACAAAGATCTCAAGCGCACAGAAGGGAGATTCAGGTGGCCATTCACTCAAGTGAAGACATTCACCGGGGCAACTGCTCTCACAGACAGCCTTGCATTCAGATGCAGTCGAAGGCGGGGACAAACGGGCAATCTGAAACAGAGCTTCTACACACAAAACACTTCCACCACACCGATTGCAAAACTAACTGTATGACTTAACTAAGGAGTTAAGAGATGTAAAAGAAACTTAAAGAGCATTCAACAGAAAAAAAAAGCTTCTGAAGCATTGGTGATTGATGTTACTCAAGTTTACAAAAAGGTTGCTGCATGAGGTTTCTACAACCAAGTTTAATGATTCAGACACCTGGTAACTAGACTCCACAGGGTGACATCATGTAACTTTCACCACAGCGGGCTGTGATTTCTGCAGAGAGAGAGAAAAGTGCATAGCCCTCCCCACCCCGAAACATCTTTTCCAGGTAATTTACGGCTGTACAGGCAATGCCAAATAAAGCTGCACAGTTGCGCAGCTATTCCCAGCCACTAAATTTGAGCCTGGTGCACAGTTGTGCAACAGTTGAAAAGACTATTGCTATACATTTGTAAAGCAACTTTCTCACCCTGCACAGTTGCGCAGAGTAGTGGCTGGGTAATTAAACATTTTAAAAGTATAGTTTCAATACGATTGTAGCACAACGAACTGTCCTGCCTGTCGAAGCGTTCAGTGGAACCGGGCGATTTCAGGTCATAACTTCTTTTGATAGGTGGCATTCTTCACGAGGCTTTGTAAGATTCTGCAAAACCAAAAGTGGCAAAAACAAAGACCCCTACGCCCACCCTCACAAAACAATCTCCAAGATTCGAATATCAAAAGGGTAGGCTTATAGCCAAAGAGACTACAATTTAATGCATAAAGCATATCTTCTCAAGTTAAATTTGTAAAATTTGCCTTTCCTCCATTGGCCTGATCAAGCTGTAGGACTGGACTGATCTGCCTCTCCACCTTGAACAGAGTTGACTTCAAGCCCTGGCATCCATGCTCTACAAAAAGCGCCAAGCTTTACACTTATACCTGGAAAAGCATAAAGAAATACCCAAGAAAGCCCAGCACATACCCCAAGAAACAAAATGCATACCAAAATTTCAATCACAACAGGCTATGCATTTATTAACTGAAAATGGGAACAGTTACAGAATGTACACTTACATACAAATTACAAAGCTAATTTGTAAAAATGTGCTCAACCACAGATCTTACAATTGTAACACTATTAATGGAAAAAGGTTAGGAACAAATGGGCTTGCTTAGTGACCTTACGTGACCAAAAGAGGCTGAAGTTGATTGATGCGAAAGCAAATCTTTACATACAATGTTAGGATGACATCTTCAGTGGAAAGCATTCAGGGACACTGCACACTGAAAAATGCAAAGGGGAGGAAAAGAAAGCCTACACACATCCCCACTCTTCAAAATACAAAAATTAACCAAACAATAAGCATCTAATACATTTACTGCTTAGACACTTAGCCATCAAATTGTATTCAAGTACAATACAATGAGAGACGAAAGCAAATGAATGCCATTTACATGAATATCCAATTACTTGCCATTAGAACACGTTAAAAGCGCCTTGGCCTCTATTGAAGTAGCTTTGCTCCTTAAGTAGGGGGAGGGGAGCAGATATTGGTTGGACCACCAGCTTTGTTCTTTGAGGGTTTGTTTCAATCTGTAAGAGTCAAAATTAAGCAATCCCCCCAGATCTACAAACCCCATAGACAATATTCATACATACAACCAATATCGATATACCATTCAATAAAGAGACAAGAGTGCCATCATGATGTGTGTAAAAAAAAAAAATATATTAAAGCGTTTGATCCCATGCCGTGTTACCCAAGATGTATACGTTGGTATAGCTGCCATGGAAGGCTTGTAACTGGGCCACTCATCCACTGGCAGACACACTGGTGGTTCCTTCCCCCATACAGCGCTACTCAAGCCATTGCCACCCTTAATAAAGCCGCTTTCACAAGCTGCAAAGTCTAGGAAGAGATTTGGGTTAACGGCCCACACCCCTCCCACCCCGTGACAAACCCCGGCATTCAATACTGGAAAAAACTGAAGTGTATTGGTCACATATCCAAACAAGATTTAATACAAATCCAATGAGGTACCTTCCTAAATCCCATCAAAGTAGAGGCTTTCCTTGAAGCGTTATAAGAATCGTAACAGAGCAGTCAACAATTTGACTCTAAAAGGGTCCACACAACATCCTGGAATCCCTTTTGGTTCTATCGCCTCTAACGTGACCAGAGCCTGTGGGAGAGAGAACTCGAGAAACGCATTTGACCCTCCCATCCCCAAGAACACGGTGCAATAACATCACATAACTATTCAGAAACTGCATTTGCAAAATCTGTATGTCAATATTATTACTCAATACTTTTATAATAGCGTATTTACGTTTAAATTTTTTTTTTTTTTATAGGAACTGTTGCTCCAATTTATCATAAATTCATGCATGAACTCGTCAAAAATTTTACCAGCAGGCAATACGCAGCTGCCCTGGCATCGTATGTCGGACTGACGCAGCGGTGTGGCAGTAGAGGTAGTTGTGTCGTTTAGGGACGCAGGGTAACCAACTCCGAAAAACCCTTCATACGTGGATTGCTTCTCAGGACAGACCTAATGGATTTAAGCGGATAGGGGGACGACTTTTCCCCGGGCCTACAGCCGAAACACAGCGGAGGCATGGTCGATTAAGGACGGTCATCTCCGCAGCACACTAACAGCATTCATCAGACTTGGCCAACAACAGGGCAGATGAAACATCGGAATTTCAAACAGTCATTCACCACGCCTGAAAAGGAAAGAACAGAACTTCGCGAGCAAGTGTGTTCTGAAAAGCAAACTACATAAATTATGACTTTAAGATTACACAGGATACCTCTACCCATACAAACCAAATGCCCTCTTCATGATTTTTCTATGGCGACGACCCCTGATACTCTCTGCTTGTGAGCCCTCTTTCTTTCTCTGCTGCTGTTGAGACACCCATCTTTGGCTTGCTCTGATCTAGACCAGCTGAGCTCCCCCTGGTGGCCAAACGTGGTACGCTATTCTGCCTTGTGGATCTGGCTCCCCCTCAGGATATTCTGCTGCTCTTCTCCCTGCTCTGTGCCCTCTGATTCTCCCCCTGGTCCTGCCTGGCTCGACATCTGGTCCTGATTCTCCCTGGTCCTGGCCTCTGCTGTAGATCTTTTCTTCAATCCGTAGTCATCTAAGAGCTAGGTCGTTACTGGATACATTAAACTCAGTCCATTTCTCCTTCCTTCGGTCTTCTGATATTTTTGGATCATGAAACACACTACGCTCCCATTTCACAGCTGTTACACAACACGTGACTCAGTCCAGAAAGCTTCCAAACACTCAAATGTGCGTAATCGTAGCTGATTTAAAAAAAAGAACTAAAATCCTCTAGGCTTAGACATTGATGGTCGAAATACTTGTGTCGAATTCTTCGAAAACAAAAAACTGCATGTAAAATCGTTGTCGATGCCTTTCAAACGATTGATTTAACGTTGTTATTTCTTCCTAAAAAGGCAACGAGAGCGGGCTTCTTTATTTTTAAAGGCTTCAAAAAGAGAGAAAAAAAGGGTTTCCGATTGTCTTATTTCTTTTGGCAATAAGCTGATTGATATAATTGTTGATTGTTAAGATATGGTTTGCAGATAAATAGGCGTAATGTTTTTTTTCTTTAACTAGAAAAGGCTACGGTAACGGTCTTCTTGTAGTTTGATGTTCGCCCTCGCTATCATAACTTGATCGTTGTCGCGACCGCCATTTTGTAAAGGCGTTCTTACGTCGAGAATGAAAAAAAAAGGTTGAAGTCAAGAGTCTTCAGAAGAAAAGAAAAAAACTTGAAACAAAAATATATTTAAAACTAGCTTAATAGAATTGAATAACGTGGTGATTTATAGTTGTGCTCAGTTTAAGCTCTTGGTCTGCTGGTTAAACATTAAGCTAGTAGTAAAATAATCTTTAGCTATTTTATTATACAAAACTGTATAGAATTTGCGCTACGTCACTTCATAAAAACCTTGATGAAACAAAAACGGATTTAAAACTAGCTTAACAGAATTAGATAACATGTTCATTTATAGCTGCGCTTTGTTTAGACTCTGGTTAAAACCTTAGCTAGTAGTAACTTAGTCAAATAAGAAATATAAATTGTAATTTAAACTGTATACATATATTATATAGTCTGTCGTCTTGTTAGGACCAATATACGGTCAAACATTTACATTTATAACAGCACAAAGTATTTTTTATAATTTAAATCACTTTTAAATTATAAGTCATTTTTTCATGTAACTTCTTAACGCTAAAGGAAACTCAATAGAAGAAGGTCTCGACAGTCTTCTGTAACAACGAATACAATTAATAGCGAAAAGGGTTGACAAAATTTCTCTAATTTATCGTCAAAAAAAAGTCAAACAAAAATACACGAAGTCACATCACCAGATCAACGAACCCTCTCTGTCTTCCTATGCGTCGCGCTCCGTAGTGACGAGCTCTGTTGTTGGCTTGGCTTTTATAGACCTCAGTGACGCGGTCTTGGTCATCTCCTTCCGCCGTGTGATTAAAAAATAGTTCCTCTCACAACGGGTTTTGCTTGTTTTTGGAGCAAGATATCTGCCTATATATGAATATGACTATTTATTACTGTTTCGTCATTTATAAGAAAAACTATGTGTGTAATCAAAAAACAACACACAACGGTTTTATGATGCACTAATGCCCTTTAAAAACCACATCATATATTGACCGATAGTCGAATTAGAAAGCAAACATTCACCAAAGATAACATTAAATGATATGGGAATTTGGGAAATTATTTGAAAGGAATTCCCCCACCAAATACGCTTTCCGTTTCTATAATGTAAGACCAACGGTCGGCCACAGCTGCTCAGAAACTCAGGGTGATTCATCACAATGCATTTTTCAAACAGAAACAGTTACGTCAGAAGCGCAGTGCGGAAGAGTACAACATGCACCTAAAACCCCCTCTTTCAATCCGGCTCAAACCGGTTTCAGTGCACGGATCTTCTTTTCTTTTTATTGCAGTGCCCTAATGCGCTTGCGTGTAACATTTCTTGGCCTAAAAATATGATAGATCAACTCGAAGAATTTCTAGAATGTTCTAGTTTAACCCGGATTGAAAGTTATACGAGAAAAATCCAGTTTTTCGGAGGTCAAGAAGTATATATTGTATTTTACAAGGTTAAAACATATTTCCAATCATAACAAATTAGAGCTTGTCGAATGTTTTACACTCTTGAGAGTCTTCCAATAATTAAAAAAAGTGAATAAATGTACACGTAACCTGAATTCGAAGAGCTAGTGGATACGTTAAAAGAAAATGCGTTTCTTTGTCACATTGAAAGGGTGGGTGCGGGGCAAACCAGACCTCCAGCACGTCTCCTCTCTGGGATTTGTGCTGACGTTCACATCAGGACAAGACTGATACAAGTGGGAAGGGGGATGGGCAACATGAATACACACCCCAAAAAAAACGACATACCAGTCGATTGCCTGTTTGTGTCTAACTCTAAACCATGAATCATGCAATGGGTCAGTATAAACCTGTTTGAACTCGTTAAATGGTTTCATTTTACACTGCCCTAAATAAACACGTTGTTTGGGGGATTACGTTTCAGGGACCGTCAAAGTTAAACGACAGTATTAGACATTGTGGTACCATTTGTTTTACATTCCTAAATATGTACAATTATTTATTATTCTTAGCATCTGACGTCACGTTGTAACTTTGCGCTTCAGCCTTTGGAATGAGTTTGCAGATTCGTCGTCATCATAGAATAACTTTGTAATACATAGCCATTAAAAATATTTAGCTAATAAAAAAAACCATCTTGTTGTATGTACATAATCGGTTAATTTTGCGACAAACCATGATGGAGTTCACATGAAATGTAAACGTGACGAATGGGGCAAAATCTGTATAGATCTATATGTTTGAGGGATGGATTTCCACTAGGTGGCACCAGAAGCCGTTTATATGGCTCTGGGTGGCACCAATGTTACACTGATCACAGAACAATACATTCATAAAGGGAAGTCCAGTTGAATAAACCCTAACAGTATACTTTAAATGAAAACCTTCAGCCAATGAGTTAATCAGCATTATCACATAAAAGGCCGCTTAAGTGAAATGAATGATTGCCCATTTCAACACGTTTCTCTCGAAGCATTTCAGAGACCCGATGTGTGATAAACAGAAATGGGACTTACAAAAATATATTTGTTGTGGTTTAACAGCAACTACTTTCCATATATAATGAAATATGATCTTTAATAATTTATCTAAAGAGCCTTTTCCAACTAGAAAGTATGAACAAATGTTAGGCTACTGAATACCCACTGTAACAAAGCTGATTTAAGGGAATGTGGAGATACAGGAAAAGCATACACATATTTATTATTATTATTTGTGCAGTTTTAACATTTGATGAAGGTGATTGACATTAAATGTTTTGTGAGTAAAAAGTGTCCTGTTATTTAATCAACATCAAGATACACCCGACAGTAAATATTTCTTTCTTTTACATTTTCAACAAAAATTTAACAAGATTTTCTGCATTATTTTTTAATGATCATACCAGGCGCGCGCCATTGACACGGGGGACACGGGGGTTCTTTTTGGAAAGATACCCGCACTTTTGATAAGGAAAATAGCCTGAAACTTCTGACAACTAACATCACATTCATTGTAAGTAATTCAAGCCATACAATGGGCGTGCGATAGTCTGCTATTGCAATTGTTGTATACCGATCGATGATCAATATTATCGATATATCCCTCACTCACACACACCCAGAGAGTGCATGCGTACACCACGTGATGATGTAGTCTTGTCGATTAGACTATTTACAGTCCACGCTTTCACTGCGTGAAATACTCTATTTATGATGTCTATGAAGTTGTGACTTACATTTTATACACCACATTGCCTGTTTTTGTTCTATTTCGCCAACAAAAAATAGTTCAAAACAAAGTCACAGCACTGTAATTGCGTCTTTGAGCAAAACATGGAGGTGTTTCCTTAATGAAATAATTTTACTGAAACATGTTGAATGAATCAATGATTCGGTGAGTAAAAGAGATTAAAGGATTTGTTTACTTCAAAATGCTCGAGATGAGGAATCGGAACGAATTAGTTGAATCTTAATGACTCACTCATTAACGGTGAACTTGCTGCCACCTACTGGCGGCTTTAATTTCACATTTAAAATCTTTACATGTTTTAAATAATTTCAAATATCAATATTTAACGTTTATTTATTTATTTATTTATTTTTAATATTATTTATGCATTTGTAACTACATTTAATGCCACTTCAGAGGCAGCTTTTGTGTTTCCTCTCCATTGCAAAGATGAATTGTGTTTATTTAATTTGATTGGTAACAGCCCTATTGCGTCTTGTTATTATTATAATACAATTTTATTAAATTATATATTTTTTAAAACACTAACGATGATGCATGCAAACAATTATTTAAAAAAAATAAAATTATAAAAGCTAAAAAGGCCCATAAAAAGGTTTTAAAAAAATCAATTGAAACGTATTGGAAAATAAGATTTCTGTCACTACTGTGAACTGACCACCACACACAGATTTGGCATTCTGCAGACATTTTGCTTATCCAAAATGATTTTGCTTATAAGTTTTGATCATTCATATGTACTTCTGATTTCACTTAGTTCATATTGTAATAATAGTCAATATTATTCTATTAATGATCAGGCAAGTTTAATATATGATGGTGGTCTGAAAGTGAGCCTGAAGTGGTGGTCTGATATCTGGAAATCTGATTTTACTATCTGTAACAAACAAACAAACAAACAAACAAACACACACACACACACACACACACACACACACACACACACACACACGTTGTTTTTCCATGTTTTATGGGGACATTTCATAGACGTAATGCATTTTATACCGTACAAACCGTATTTTCTATCCCCCTACACTGCCCCTGCCCCTAAACCTACCCATCACAGGAGACATGCTGCATTTTTACATTTTCAAAAAACATCACTTTGTGTGATTTATAAGATGTTTTCCTCATGGGGACCAAAAAATGTCCCCACAAGGACAAGGATTTTGGATATTGCCATCTTTGTGGGGACATTTTGTCCCCATACCGTAGGGATTACCAGTCCACACACACACACACACACACACACACACACACACACACACACACACACACACACACACACACACACACACACACACACACACACACACACACACACACACACACACACACACACACACACACACACACACACATTGAAAATGTCTCATGTGGCCCTGGATCAGATTCAATGATTAGCTCATGAAAATAAAAACACAGTAATGATAAAATAATTAACAAAATGCTTATGCAAACTGCTGTTATGCTTTATAAACAAAAAATAGCTGTTGTTTAAACTTAATAGGTGAAATGTGTGATATGAATGTCGTATAAGGAGAACAAGAAAATGTCTCTATGGCTGTAAATGTCTTCTGATAAATCTATTATGATGTAACTGAGTACCCTTGTGAATTTCATTCACACCTCCATTTTGTGTATGTAACCCAAATAACATGTCATGCAATGTCCTTGCACCAAGTCGATCGACCAAACCAGATCGATTGTGTTCCAACTGTGTTCTCCCCATGAAGGCGCGTTTTTATTGAGTTCAATGTAGACTCATTACATCAGAATCAGATGGATATTGGGTGATAGAATATCCTGGCGGTATTAGACTTGTTTCACTCCTGCTGTTCTAGCCTGGTGAAGAATCATCTGCTTGTTAACGGATGCACTTGTGAAAATATTTCTTTAGAAGATAATTCTTTCTTCAAATTTCTGGAACTTTACATTTTACAGACTCCAAAACGCTACAAGGATAACATTCAATATTTTTTTTCTCCAGAAAATACGAGAGGCATCAACAGAGTAACACTGCTAAATACTGATTTCGACATGGAAAGATACTTCACACCTGTGCTTGGCTCCTCAGAGGATGAGGTCAAAACATATAAACATTCCCATCAGCATCTTCACAACCATCAAAACCACCACAACCATCATCAACACCATGGAACACACAGGTATGTACTTAATCTTTCTTTGGAGATGTGTCAGTGTTGTCACTGTTAACAACTGAAATAAAATAAAATATAAATAACAGAGGAACAACTTAAAATTGAACGAAAATTAGAATTGTTGCCTTGGCAGCAAAAATTAAAATCTAAAATTAATCTAAAATTAAAATAAGTTAAATTGTAATTCAATTATTAAAATTGAATGAAATAAAAATACATAGGGAAACTACTTAAATTAACATGAAAACTGAACATGTAAAAATAAAAGCTAATTTAAAATTTTTTTTTAATCTTACTCTTTTTTTATCATTAAACTTTTTTACAAAGTTAGTGCATTTAGGTTCAAATATTTTTCAAATCTTCAAAATAGCAGCATAAAATAAAACAATAGTCACACAAACTACACAGCAGACACTTTCCAACATTTCAGTTACATTTTTTTTAAAGGTTAAAATTGTGAAGTGTGCTTTTAACTCAAGAAGAATGGGCAACGGAGGCCAATGCCATCTTTCCATATTCATACGTTTGTTGGTTACATGGCGCATTTTTCAATGATCAGAAGGCATAATTTAATTATATTTGAACATGAAGATATATTGTAGGATATAAATGCAACAAACTAATTGCATTTGTTTCAATTCTCTAAATAAAGATTAAAGATAAACTTTAATATTATTTCCTCAGTTTTCTACTTACTGCAATTATTATTAATTGAAAGTGTATGGTTAAACATTATTTCGATGATCACTTCAGATATTCTACAAAGTATAAACTACAAGTGACTTTACGTCAACTAACTCTCATTAGAGTATTAGTAAACTGTTAGATAAGGGTTAGAATAAGTCGACACAGTCAGTAGAATACTTCTAGTCAGTAGAATGTCTAAAGTGGACCATCAAAATAAAGTGTTACCAAATGTATATTGTGGCCTGTAACGGTGAAATCTATATATGTATATAAATATAATATGTATTATATTCCCATCCAAATGTATGTCTTTCGTATTGCCAAATTTGAGATCATAACTGAGAAATAATATCTCAGATTAAATCATTGTATAAATGTTGTCGTTATATGACAAGAACAGATCACATAGTGCCAGTATTGTCATTATTATTCATTTAATTTTCTTATTTAACACCTCTTAAATCAGTCACAGCTCTTCAAGCAGTCATGGAAAACACAGTGCTAGACTTACACACCATCACCACGACAACAACCAGGACCATGCTTATCATCATGCACAACCTAAGGTGTTTAGAGAACACCACAGCTTCAATAAAAGGTCTTCTTCCAGCCTGTCCTCCTCTTCCTCTTCCAATACTTCATCTGCATCTTGGACCTCAGAGCCCAGCCTGGATGATGAGACCTATCTCATGCACAAACCCCAGCATTCCCTGTCCTGCTCCAACCTCCCTGAGGTTCAAAGGAAAAGCCACGCCAGAGAATCTGAGGTCTTTTTTGATCACAGTGATCAGAGGCACCGCCACAGCCTGGAAAACACTGTCAAACTGCTCCCTGATTCTCAGCATGGACATCGGATGGCAAAACTCTCCAGGGGCCATAGCAAAAGCGAGGAGGGCCTTCAACACAAAGATTTCTCAGCAGGATCTCACCACATCATGGATCATGGCCCTCTTTACAAAACTGCAAGCCTGGGACAAAGCCTTGCCCTTAGTGGCAATGTTGACAACACACTCGGATGCAGGGTAGTTCCCAAGAAGGCGGTTTCAACTATTCAGCTGCCCAGCAAAGGTATTCTGAAAAACAAAGATGAGGGACAGAAAGAAGGCAACTTCAGGAAGGCCAAGTCTATGGAGGTGCTTTCCACCAGGGTGAACGTCACAGAGACATCCAAGCAGATCTCTATGGAAGCTGCGAGGGATAACTTTGTGAAAGGGAAGCTGCAGTTCTCTGCATTTCTGGATGAGATCACCAGGCAGGTTATCAGTCCCTGTGCACTTAGCTCTTTTGGCGTAACCCCACCAACACCCCCCAAATCTCCTAACGAAGAGCGCATAAACCACAGAGACAAGCAGGAGAGCGAGGTGTTGTCACCAAAACAGCAGCCCATCAGAGCCGAGAGACCTGATTCAGGAAAAAACGGTAAAGATTCAAGCTCACTCTCTCGATCACATAAGAGACCAAGCAAACACGATCAGGACCATTATCACAACCAAAGCCTGACTAGTTCTCCACCGCCGCCACCACCACCACCCCGCAATCCTTCTAAAGCTAAAAGACAGGGGGCTACCTCAGGCAAACAGCAACTAAGGCAGTATTCTCAGTTGCTCACTGACGGTACCAGCACCAGTCCTGAAACTATCCACAGACACCTCTCAAAACACAAAGTGCGACAACAAAGTAGTCACGGCTCATCCAGGCACTTGGTTACTAAGCAGGAGAAGAGATCACCGCCTCCTCTGCAAGCCCAAGGGCTGGAGTCAGAGTCTCAGTCAAGTAAATCATCCACCAGCGCTAGCTCAGAGAAAAGTGACAGACCCAAACACATGGGACACAGGAGGCAGTCGAAACCACACAGGGTAAGTTCATCAACAGACCAAAAAAGCTACTTTTTGTGCAAAACAGAGCCTGAAATATTTTAAAAACGTTTTTAGAAAACTTGAAATAAAATATAATTATTAAATAAACAAATCAAACAAAGAATTCAGTTCCAATCATTTAATATGAGGTTTGGAAGCAACATTGAATAAACTTCAAATTAAATACAATTTTATACGAACGAAAATAAATATAAAAATGAAAATCTACTTTTAACTAAATTAATCTATTACTCAGTATGAGTTTCAGACCAAATGTTTTGTATTTGTTGATAAATTTATACTTATACATTTTTTTATATTAGACATTTTAAAATATATATCCAAATAGAAAACAGTTATTTTAAATTGTAATAATATTTCACAATATTACAGTTTTACAACCTTAAACTTTATTCCATATTTTAAAGAAACACATTTGTTTAACCTTTATTTCTCTCACAAACATTTGAGTAAAATTATTCAATATTTAATCAGTAACACTTTAGAATAATGGTCATTAGTTACCATTAGTTAATGTATTAACTAACATTATGACCAGAACGTGTTACTGTATTTGTTCATCTTTGTTAACGTTAGTTAATATAAATCCAGCTGTTCATGGTTTGTTCATGTTAGTTCACAGTGCATTAACGTTGACAAGATTTTAATAATGCATTAGTAAATGTTGAAATTAACATTAACAAAGATAAATAAATGTAGTTCACTAATGACCATTATTCTAAAGTTTTACCATTTCATCTTGAAGATATGTCATCATAACAAGCACAGCTTGTTTAAGGTTTTTCAAATCAAATCAAGGATAGCCTGGGGTTGACCCTTCATTGTGTCCATATCTGTTGATTAACACAATTGAACCAGATGAGTCATCAATCAATGGCTTTTCCTGGAGCATATTACTTGAAAATCAATTTTCTATGTTCTATTCTGCACTGCTTTTACTGTTTCACCCCCCTCTCTTCTTCCTCCTGCCCCCAGGATTCGGTCAGTTCTGTGGACAGAGTTCAGTAAGTGGGTTTCCCTTTTTCTGATTCGTTATTTCAGACTATTGATTTGGCTCTTATTCCAGAGCTTTCCTCAGTTTCCTAAACTCTGTCATATTGATTGCTTCTATTTTCATCTCTCAGTACACTCTATGTTCATCTGTTCAGTACGCAGTCAGAGCAAAGTCATGGTGTTTTTGTTTGTTTGTTTGTTGTTTTGCGAGTGATTTATGATATTGAGTCTCTACAGAAAATCAGCAGTTTACCTCCTGAAACATCGATCTGTAATATATTGCAGGATGCTGGAGGAGTACAACAAAGAACTGCATGAGAACCTGTTGCAGACGGTGGCATGCATTGAGAACATGGAGACAGAATTGCACTGTACCAAGACAGAGTTAGTCAGCTTTAAAGAAAAATACCGAAGGTCAGCATTTATGCAACCATGAAAAACAAATGTTTTTGCTACAGTTCTTAAAAATGATATCACCCCACTCTTTCTCTCTTTGTATAATGTCTCATTTGCAGGCTCCAGGAGAGCTATTCTGTTTCTCAGCAGGCAAACAGCGTCTTGGAGCAGAAACTCAAATCTGCGGTGAGATTAACAAAATTGTACGAGGCACTTTCCACAAAAACAGTACAAAATAGGATCCGAAAGAAAATGTATTTGTTTTAAATAAAAGGTCTGTGAAAGAAGGTGCTTAACCTTCATAAAATGTTCATTGTAAACCTTAGAATGTTTGCTTAATAATATAAGTGGTTTATTAATAATAATAATAAAACGTGTTTTTATTCTCATTTAATTTTATGAAGTTTGTAGTTTTTTCAACCTTGTAAAAATGTACAAGTACTGTTAAGACACAACATTTTTAAACTTTTCAAATAATGAACATCATAATTATTATTTTTTAAATATTTGCAGTAAAAAAATGGAACCTAAATTGTTAAAATTAACTAATAATTAAATTGTGTGGTTTTTTTATTGCGATGAATTGTAAATCAATTCAATAGAAATATTATAATATTTTACAATTTTACATGTTGGATACAGCTGAGAAGGTCAAGACTTCTAAGGTAGGACCAAATCATCATTTTGGGCATAGATATGAGATTTGTGCTTAACATCACAGTTTACTACATCTGTGAAAAATACTAGACAAATCTAGAAAACAAGAAAACACTGGTTGCTGCAAAATACACACATATAATTACAAAGAAGCTCTGTGTTGTGAATTACTATTATAATTTGTTTCTTGTACATGATATGATAGTGCTGTTTTCAGGCCTTATGGCTTACTGATTAAAGCACCTGCTTTCCCTTGGGTTGGGCTCTTAGAAAATGTAAATTCACACCTGCTGAAATGTCTCTAGTGTCAATAGACATACTGTGACTTGTGTTACATTTTAGCAGTATTTTTTTTTTACTGTATTTTGACAGGTAGACAGCTTGGACTCAGAGAGGAAGCTCCTCATGCAGAGAGTTGTGGATCTGACTAAACAGCTGGATACCGCTCAGAAAACCATCAACTCTCTGGAAAACATCAATGTAAGTGCATCACACAGATACATCAAACAGATTCACCACGTCTTCCATTTTTTGGACAACTAGTCAAATTTCACACTAAACAGCTTATTGTCAATTCCACACTAAACAGCTTATAGTATAGTATATAAGCCTAACATATGATAAGCCTATATGATAGTAATAGATGTTTTTAAAGATGCATTTACATGTTCTGAATGGGGAGGGGGGGAATATGTTCAAACGAACAAAACACAACATTGTTTACACTCTAGTCAACAAAGTTTATTTATAGTTGAAAGTTGCAAGAAAAAATGTAGGACCGGACTTTTGCTATAGAGTGCAACAAAACACCATTCATTATCTCCATATGGAAATTGATTTGTAACGATAATTCATTAACCTTTAAAACTGCAAGGTTGATAATCGATGGCATTTGTTTTTGTCAAAGTCATCTGTTCATTTTTGTCTGATTTTCAAATTGTCTTTAAATAAAAGTTTTTAATGTTGTGATTCACCTCTGGTTGGTTTGTTTTTAAGAATTCCCATTTGGAAAAATGAATGGTAAACACTTCTGAAATCAATACCACTGAAAAATTGGAATCAGAGATGAGAAGATATGTCGCTTCACGAGGGAGGGGAAGTTATTTTATTAAAGATTACAAGGATCAAAAAAAAAAAAAACCTAACAAATAATGCAAAAAAAGAGAAGAAAATAAAAGAATTGTGATTTTTGATTTCATGGTTACTATCTCTCCTCAGATTCACTCATTGATTAGTGGGTTGTTGAAAAATCACTTTGACTCTCTGGAAGGACTGGAAAACTCCTTATGTCCTCGAACAACTCCAGGCCAACCTGATAGTGACCAATCAGACAGGGTGCAAGAGCTCAGAAACAACCAACGATGTGGAGGAAAAAGGGAAGTTTTTGAATGGCCACAGACTGGACAGACATGCTCAGGTGCTAGACAACAGCCTGCCACTGCCTTTCTGCCATGGACACATGATCATGATCCATGGGTAGGGTCAGACCAACTTGTGACTAAGAGAAGTGACTCACAACTTCCTTTTTCTTTTGCTGATGATGTGCCAATCCACAAAATGATGGCAAATACAAAGGCCCCAAGCCATCAATTGCATCAGTTAGCCATGAACACAGAGATCCACATTGTCCCCCCAAACCCATATAACCTAGATGAGAAGAGGCTCAGCAGACAAACAAGCGAAGAGGGAGCCATTACGGTGGGGAAAACCCCCACTGATTTCAGCTATCTCACAGCTCAGATGATGTTGAATGAGTTTTTGAACCAGATTCCTCCTCCAGCGCATGATGGTGAAGGGAAAGATAGTTTAGAAGCAGTGATGGGGGCCAGAGAACTAACCGAAGGAAAACATTAACATTTAATCTGAAGTATGGTAAACAATATAAGAACTGGATGAAAATCGCAATAATGTCTCCCATTACCAATACTGCAGAAAGGATGCACAGTTGTGGCTCTGATGGCGCTTCGTTAGTAAATATGTGTTTGTGTTTTTCTGTTTGCACATTTGCCTTGTAGATTTTTAAAGGTTTACAATGTGTTCCAGTCATTTTATTTGATTAATAACCAACCTTTTGGACTCAACCATATTTTGGATCTCTTTATTTTTGACTGCTTAATGTTTGCCTGAAAAAAAATAAATAAAAAAAAATAAACTAAAGAGCGAATAGAAATTCTGTGAAATATGTAAATTAACAGCTGAGACCATTAATGTTCATTTGTCGATTTATTGTATAAATTATTTAGCAAAGTTTTTGTGGTTTTGATTCTGAAATCTAAGTGTATAACTGATTAATGTTATAGTAGTAACACTTTACAATAAGGTTTCATTAGTTAACATTAGTTAACTACAGTTAACATGAACTAATAATGAAATGCACTTATAAAGCATTTATTTATCTGTGTTAATGTTAAATTCAACATTTACTAATGCATTATTAAAATCTTGTTAACATTAGTTAATGTACTGTGAACTAACATGAACAAACCATGAACAGCTGGATTTATATTGACTAACGTTAACAAAGATTAACTAATGCTGAACAGAGGTGTTGTTCATGGTTAGTTCATGTTAACTAATGCATTATCTAATGTTAACTACAACCTTATTGTAAAGTGTTACCGTTATAATTTCTGCTAGAATGCAAATTAGCCATATAGCCAAATTATTTTATTATATAATATTCTGTATTAGTCTTTGGTCTGTATTTATATTTGGTTATATTATATTGTTTGAAAATGTGGTGTCTTTATTTCCAAATAAAACAGTGTGACATCCAGTTATTTCAAATGAATCAACATCACATGACCAATACACCACAACACAGTTAATACACTGCTTTGTTATATTTTAAATTATCCATTCCTGGTGTTATAATACAGTAGATTATCTATATTATGTATAGTCACAGTAGATGTAGCTCTACACACTTTTTACATGAAAAAACCCTTCATATTAGACCCACATTAACACTCACTTCTGAGCCATACAGATAGCCAGCAGAGACACACCTCTATGTCGTCAGCAAAGGCAGTAACCCTTCCCAAGATTGGCCCACAATAGAATATGAAATATGTCAAATACATCATTTGCTATGTGTTTAATACCTGTTTCATTTAATCACTTTTGTTGACATTTGCCCTGAGCCCTGGCCTTGTTTCTGGCCTTATTAATGCTCACAGGTTTAAAATGTGTGTCTCATTCTGTCATGCCTGTTTTTTCCCCGCTGTTTACTTTGGTTTCAAGGTTTCTCAGTTCATTACATGGCACACCTTGCATCAAACCCCTCCCTCTGGCACTCTTACTGGACCTGTTGACCAAGGGCAGGTTTGCTTAGATGACACTGGCCTGGATTCTCATTGGTGGAGTAGGTCTAATAGGATCAGAAATGAGGACAGGAGATTATGACACTCAAGCCATAATACTCAATATCATATTTTTAAGCCCTAGTCAAAATGGCTGCCAAACTGTAGGAAGCATATTGAAGGCTCAGGGTCTGAAGAAAAGGGCACTCAAACATTCTTGAAGGTAATTTATATATTTTTTCTTTTACACAAATGAAAATCAAATCTTGGACACAACCTAAACTGTAATTTAAATTCAACATAAAAAAGGGTTTTTGTCTCACACCCTTGTATTAGTTGAAGTATTTTAAAGGAGATTTCTGTGTAATCTAGCGAAACTGGGTTGCACAGTCCTGTTCCTAATTTTTAGATTTAACAAAACCTGATGAAACTATGGGAATTTACCTGAGAAGGACAGATTATTTGCCGAGCTGGATACTGATACGTCACAACCTCTATTAAATCCCTCTTCTGCAATCAAATCGTTCCTCTCTCCCTATCCTACACCCCTTCCTAAGCAGCATGGTGTTGTTAAAAATCAAGTTCCCCTTCCAAAAGAGGGTACGTCTGGCCCAGGGTCTCTGGCTGCTTTCATGGGTGGCTATGTTCTCTGGAGCCATCACCTTTGCTATGGGAGTCTTCCTCAAAACTGAGCTACATCGCAGATCAGAGGTAATCAAACTTTTCTTAATAAACAAAAAGAGAACCTACAAATGAAGAATGTGTCCCTAGATACATGTGTGCCTGATATTAATGGAAACATAACATATTGCAGTGTGTTGTGTGCCTGAAGTCCATTATACGTTCAGTGCTTCAAATCATACTTAACAGTTTTCTTTTTAAATGCTCTGTTTGTTTGTTTTTTTCTTGTTTTTGTTTTTTTTTGCTAAGCAAATGCCATTTTTCTTCAAAAATAGTTTGGTATTTTTGCAGATATTATTTACTGTAATACACTACTACGATTACTACTTTCATTTACCCTTTATATTGTCAACACAAGTGTAACAGGCCTAAGCTTTGTCTTGTTGAGAGGAATAATCTCACATAATCTGAGGATTGGCACTCAGATAAGGTCCTCTGTGCACCAGTACCTCAGCTTGTATCTAGTATGAAGTTAATAAACTTCACAATGAAACCTGATACTGAGTGAAAAGAGCATTGTGGGGGAAACCATTATTATCCCATCCATGCACACCTGTTGAACAGCATTGTGTGAATAAGATCAACATTATATAATATAACAATAGATAAATTAAAACGTCCAGGCATGTCTGTATAGGCTGAATGTAAATGCAGGTAGAATTTAAATTGAATAGTAGGTTAACCTTTTCCTTAGATTGTATTAATTTAAAGTTCAAATTTTGAGTTGAAAGATCAGCCTTGAGTACAAAATTTAAACTGAACATTGTTCTGTGCCTTCATGATCAAATGCATAACTGCTAAAAACAGGATAGAGGATAAATAGCAAATAATCAACCCTTCTTACTCTATACAGGTGATGCACAGTATGGACATCCACATTGTGCCAAATCTGCTGATGGCAGTGGGGTTAGCATCAGTGGGCATCAACATCTGTGCTGGTAAAGTCTGCCAGGACTCACTGGATCCTTCACGTTTCCACGCTGGAAGACGTTTCTTCCTCCATTCTTCTTCCTCTCTGTCTTTGTCTCCTCCCTGCTGTTGGTCGCCATGATTCTGAGCTTCGCCCTGCAGCCCAGCCTGGAGGAGTCTCTGAAGATTGGGCTGAAGAACGGTATCCGTTTCTACAAGGTTGGTGAGAGAAAGACGATTAACAAAGTCACTAGTATATATTAATTCATGCACAATGTATTAATGAATAAATATGGCATTTCAGAGTACTATAGATATTTAAAAAATATATCAAGCATTTAAGAGTACAATAAATAATATAAAATAAATAAATAAATAAATAAAATTTAAAAAAGTAAAATAAAAAAGGCATTTCAGGATATTATATATATATAAAGGTCCAAGCCCAAAATGGCAAAACCACAAATTAATTGTCTTAACCATAAATTATTGGTCAGGAAATTAGCCAAATTGAATCAAATGCACTACTTAAACTGCAATTGCTTTCTCATTAAAACATCAAAGGCAGAATGTTGTTGGCAGAAGATGGGAATTTGTGTGTGGAGTGATGAATCACAATGAAACACGAGTTGCATGGTGATGCTCCAGAGTGGTGTCTTCAAAAATCTGCTGAGAAAAAATAATAAATGCATCATTACTACAGTGAAGCATTTTTGGAAGAGGTATCATTGTGTGGGGAGCATTTTAGCTGTTGGTATTGGTGAGATATTTCACTCTGAAAAGTCATTTAATGCTTTGGAGTACAGGAGAATATTGCAGAATGACTTGCTCCCTACAATTGAAAAGTTGTTATCTAAAGAGGAATTGTGAGATGTTATTTTTCAGCTCCTGCCCAAATTGCAAAGACAACCAAGAAGTTGCTTGAGAACAAGTCCATCAGTCTCATGTTTTGAGACCAGATTTGAACCCTACAGTGAATATTTGGTTTAAAATTAAACTCAAATAAACGGGAGATATTTTTCACCTACTCATGAACAGTTTAAAGCCATTAACATTGAGTGGAACAATGACTCTTCTTTCCGTAAAAAGCTGTCTGCAAGTTGGGGAAGGCTAATCTGTGCCAGTATTTGTGCAATTCTTGCTAATTTTCTGATCAGTGATTTGTGATTAAAATGGTTAAGACTATTTAAAGACCACTAAATAAATAGATAAAAAAGCCCGCAAGCCTCAGCATTTCAGAGTTCTATGTATAAATAATTATTCTTTTTTTTCTTTTTTTTTAATATTTATTGATTTATTTATATATTTATTGATTTATTTTTGCTTTTTTACATTTCTTTGTATTTTTATTTATATATTTATTGATTTTTAATATTGGCAGCCCTGACCTTTCATATTTCAGAGTCCTATATTATGATGGCATGTGTATTCTAGAGTCTAGACAGCACTTGATTCAAATAAATATTTCCAAAGGCAGGACAGCATAATATACAAGATCAAATATCAAAAGAATATACAAATTTTAATACTGAATTGAGGGATTTCAATTGAGGGATACAATGAACTATCTGATGTTAAATGTCTCTACAGGACACAGACACACCAGGCCGTTGTTTCCAGAAGGAAACTATTGACCGTTTACAGATTGAGTTCCAGTGCTGTGGTAATACCAACTACAGGGACTGGTTTGAGGTGCAGTGGATCAGCAACCGCTACCTAGACTTCACATCCAAAGAAGTTAAAGAGTGAGTCCAAAAATCAAAGTCCCTGACCCCCTTCTTTTAGCATTCAAGGTTAATCAGAATTTGGAATGTCATGTTCTAAAACAGGATGTCATCACCAGATGAAGAAAGGGCAATCCCGTACTTGCTAATCAATTCTGCATGTGCATGAGCCTGGCGCATTGACCAGAAAGTCAATAAAAACAGTCGCAGAATCAATGGTGTAACAAAACGAGGAAATGTAGGACTATAATTGCATTATATATAGTCTTACGTTTCTGTCTATTCCATTTTGCCAACACAGTCGCGTGAAGAGTAACATAGATGGACGATATCTGGTGGATGGGGTCCCATTCAGCTGCTGTAACCCCTCCTCCCCCCGGCCCTGCATCCAGAACAGTCTCCTGGACAATGCTGCCCATTACAACTACGAGTATCAGACTGAAGAGCTGAACCTGCACAACCGAGGTTGCCGCCAGGCCCTTGTCAACTACTACATGGGTTTAATGAACACCATTGGCCCTTGTGTTCTGCTTTTTTTCCTTCTCCAGGTATGGGCTGATTAATGGGTTGAATGAGTAGTAATTACTGACCACTAATCCTCATTTTCCAAAAAGGAAAAGAATGTGTGTTTGCAAGAAATGGGTTCTCTCAGAAATCTCCTGTGGGTATTTTTAATGGAAGTTTTTGATTTATGAGTAAAATAAAGATCTGTGTTAGATGCTAAATGAAACGACTTTCATGTTTTGTTGTCCAACATAAATTATACTCATACCTTAAACTGAATTCTGAACACCCTAATTTAAAAATGTAAGTTGCTAACAAGTTGCTAAATACGAACTACAATGGTCAAAATACTTTAATTCAGCAAGAATAGATTAAATTAATCTAAAGATATTTATGTTACATATATGATGTGATGTTACAAAATATTTCAAATAAGCACTGTTCTTTTTAATAGTTTCCACAAAACAGCTTTGCCATACATTACGTTTAAAAATATATTAAAATAGAAAACAATAATTTTAGATTGCAATAACATTCCACTCTCTCTCTCTCTCTCTCTCTCTCTCTCTCTCTCTATATATATATATATATATATATATATATATATATATATATATATATTTCTACTGTATTTTGGTGAGCATAAGAGCATAAGAGACAAAAGACATTAAACAAATTATACCAACTCCAAACTTTTGAACAGTAGTTTATATATAAAACAACACCACCAAATTGATATGTTGAAGAAAAAAACAAACAAATATGAAAGGCTCTTTAAGTAACTTATTTTACTCATTAAGCTCAAAACCAATATCCTTTAACTTCCATGGGAACTCATTGCAAATTAGCCCACATTTACATAATAACAGAACAGCTCTAACAGACCCACAAAATAATGTTTTAAACAGAACAGTGTTTACAGACATAACCTTTAAGACTGAAGTACTGAATATTGAGGTTACTGGACACACCAACATTAATACATGTCATGCCATACAAACCTAAAAAGTTATACTATGTACCAGTTGATTAACAAACAACCACATGATTTAAGTGTCAACCTTGAATAACACATTGTATAATCGAATGTGCTCAACACATCAAACTGTTCACAGTTAATATTGACACTCTTCCAGGACGCCTGGCAGTACGGTTGTGAACTCAGAAGTGTCAATATTCATTATTTAAGCATTAAAATAACTTGCACCCAAAACCACATATATCTCAGCTTTTATAGTCACAGCATTTGTAACACTATGACTCATCACTTCCTATCTGCTAATTCAATAACCAATAAATCAACTTAATATATTGAAATTGTATGATATTTAATGTTGCATACTAGCTGTTACTTCAGAAATTCAAGGGTGGTTTATTTATCAGGCCACAGGTTATGCAGTGGAACAAAATAGTGTGTAAAAGAAAGAAGAAATCCTTTTAAAATTCTGTTGCCATTTTCTCACCCATATAAATTTTAAGAAAGTGTCCTAATGTAATTTGAACTCTTACCTCTATATCTCCTTGGTCCTCAGATGTTCATTCTAGTGAGTCTGCGCTATCTTCAGACTGCAATGGAGGCTGTGCTGGGAGAGGAGAATCTAGAGATCGAGACAGAGGGGTACATCCTGGAGAAGGGAGTGAAGGAGACATTGTTGGAGACTAAAGAAAAGATGATGCAACTCCTCCAGTTCGCTCAGGTGGGCGACGCATCCACTGCAACCCCGGGCACTGAGCCAGAGGAAAAGCCAGCCACAACCTAAAAGTGTAATTGTTTATAATGAGTGCTCATGTACACATGAGTGTGCATCCAAAGGAAATAAGTCATCATAATTATAATGTGACATTGCTACTTTATAGTTAAATGAAGTCATCAAGTTACCCAAACATTTGAGGTAAAACACAGTAGCCTAACCCCTCAAAATGGTGGAAAAAAACTGAAATATCTGATGGTACCAAAACCCCCCTTTCTCCCATGACAATTATATATAAAGTGAAGATGTATGAAGAAGAGTTACAGAAGAATATTCCAAGGAAATGAAGGCAATGAAATAGTACATTTCAGCACATGAGGTCTGTAGATGTTTTGCTGCTTCATGCTTTGCTCAAATAGACAAAAGTAGAGAGCTGAAATTGCAGAAGATGTATGCGACAAATAAAGAGTTTTAACTGATCTGTGAAGTCACATGGTCATTGTGTCTCATGAGTTTGCTTATTTTTGTTTTTCTGTTGAAATGTGTTTTCATTTTGGACACGTCTGTCCTCACACAAGCCTGATCTTAACTTCTCTTGTGAAATGGTGTAGTGTTAAGAGAGAGAGAGAGAGAGAGAGAGAGAGAGAGAGAGAGAGAGAGAGAGAGAGAGAGAGAGAGAGAGAGAGAGAGAGAGAGAGAGAGAGTGTAATGAATAGGATTACGCTGACTGAATGCGGCAGGCCATATTGTTGGGTGCCCTGTTCTGACACCTGAAATCTCTTTATCCCTTTGATGATGGTTAATACAATATGACTGCTGCAAAAGCACTCATCCGCAAAACACAACATTAGGACAACACAAGAAATACAATTGTGTCATGCATCTAGTTATTTACTAAAATCAATTAGTTTTGCACTAGTTATCACATTAGGCTCAACTAAATGTCATGGGATTAGCCATTGCAGGAAAAAAGGTGCTATTTAATGTGAAAAAAAAGGCCATATTCTATTAAATATTTATATTTTACATATAAACTTTAATTTAACAAACACATTTAATTGAGCTAAAGTGACACTAAAGGCATTTATAATATGACTGACGAAAGACCTTGCTAGCGCACTACACCGTTCCTCCACTAGACAGCGGCAACAACTCAATTTTGCTCTTCTGTCACTCCCAATCTCGAAAAAAAATCTCACTCAAGTCACCTTGCCACTCATGCATTGGTGTACATTGCATGTCGGTTTTTAAAATCAGTTATTTTAAGTGCATTTCATCGACTTCCACTGACACAAATAGATTTCATTTCCTGTGTTGCCCACACACCTAGCGCTTACAGCATTTTTGGACACCACAGATTCGTGGACAAAAGTTTTTTTTTAAAGTGCATAATAAAAAAGCTCTCTAAGTAGGTAGCTTACTAGGTTTACATACACATCCTTCAGTTGTGGGTTTGCTATGTGGAAACGCGTGTCACAGACGTCGTTCTGACATGAGGACGCGCAGAGGGGAACATAACCAATGCAATGCAACTCTAGATTCCGGTGTGGTTTTGAAGTGTGACTAATGAGGGAAGGGAAAGGCACAGAAAGCAAAGATGTTAACAGTTAAACAGTACCATCTTGACAGCCTGTTGTCAAGAGAATAACGGTAACCATGAATGTACTCTTCAAAGTCTATTATTTAAATAGTCAAATGTGTTTTATGGATTAAAACTGATCAGGTACGGTACAAAGAAGATGGACGTAAACGTCACGGAAATGTTAGAAGAATTTATGGGAAGTGCACTTGTTACATGGGTAGGTCGTAAGCAAAAACAATTAAAGTTCTTTGTTAATCTTCATTTTGTTCAGTAAATTGTTTTGTATACTTTTCAAACCAGTTCAGAAGTATTCTGGAACTATAAATACTGTTCAGAAATGATTTTTGATCAATTCTTGTTATTTATTGTTAAATCTAATCATTAACAAAGAAACAACTGATCAACATGTATGCTGTTTCCTGCTGAATGTAAAATTTAATATTCACTGTTAACTGTTTTGAAACATGTTAGCTGGTTTCTTGATGGTCCAAGTTGATACACCATCTCGGACCAGCAGCAAACTGGCTACAGTGCAGCTAATGACAGCCTGGATCTTAAAATATCTTATTGATTTCGTTAGAATTGATATGAAACTTTGAATTTAAGATTCTGAAATTCAACTTTACATACTTTTCAAACTTTATTAAGACAGGCACAGGGACAATCAAGCATTCACAACAGAAAGCAAAGATAATCTATACTCAGATCCTACTAAGTTTTTCTTCATATGCACCTTGATATGAACAGGGCATTGTTTTCATTGTCTGTAAGGTGCATCTATTTGAGGGTATTGTCGATGAGGAGGAGACTGGATCATTCTCTCAGGAATACATGGAAGTAAACACCAACTCCCAGAATGCTGTGAGGCAGTACCTGAAGCTTACCAATGGAGTCTACCTCAATGAGGTCATGAGGATCATGTAAGAAACACTCAAAAAGTTAAAGTATAAAAACTGAAATTTAGTATATTTTATTTTGAATAATGTAGTTAGATTTTTTTTAAAAAGCTGTTTATGATGGCCTAATTCAACAGTGACTCAGCTAATGGAGACATTTTTGTTGTTTGTTTGGTTTCTTTAATCAGTGATCCCAATCCAAAGGTAGAACAAATCTACCACAATATGGGTGATGACAAGATTCTCAGAGTTCAAAACTTTTCCATCCTCAATCGACACCTGAGATCATACTATCAGGTACTGAATTAAAGTGTCAAATCAGTTTACTATGTGCAAACATAACAAATATCTATACAAGTACAATCCACAAATACATTGTATTGGTTAATTAGAATCAAAATGCTGCCAGCACCTGATGGTAAAGATCAGGTAAATAGCGTATGAATGGACAGTTCACTAGCTCACTAAACAGCATGTACCATGCCTTTAGCTGTGGAACAAGCTAGCCATGTTTGTTTTTTTGGTTTCTGTGGTTTCACTTCTTGTTTCAAATGTCCTAGCTGTGGACATGTTTTTTGCACTCTTTATTTTCACTCAAAGCATGTTGTATTGACATTATGTATTTTGTGTTCTGGCCATTTAAAATTAAAATGAGAGCTAAAGAGCTTATTGTAGTTAAAAAATTGTAGCAAAAAAAAAGCTATAGCTATAGCTGACATTAAAGCTACAAACTTGTTACACACACACACACACACACACACACACACACACACACACACACACACACACACACACACACACACACACACACACACACACACACACACACACACACACACACACACACACACACACACACACACACACACATATAAATAAACAAAAACTAATGGTATATGTAACAAGTTTAAAACTAATGGTATATCATGTAACAAGTTTGTAGGTTGGGCAAGGAAGAAGAAGGGTTGGCTGTTTTTTTTTGCTCACCCTCAAAAAGTGACAAATTTAACATGCTACAAAAATGATCTGTTGGGTATTTTGAGCTAAAACTTAACATACACACTCTGGGGACATAAAAGATATTTTACATAAAAAGGGGGATTATAGGAACCCTTTAAATAAAAACAGTACACCACACCACATCAAATGCCAACATTTGTATTTTTTAACTTAAAGTTTGTGATTTAAGATGTTTTTGAATTTTGTTTTCGTGGTGGTGTTCTTTAAAGTACCTGTTTATGAATTTTTGGGTTAAAATTTAGTGCCATCCTATAAATCACTGTAACATGTTATTGCCACTGTATGTTTTGTAAGGGTAAGTAGTTTTTAAAGGCATTAGAAATTAGCTACTGTAATAATAACAGGATCATTACTCATACTAAATGAGATGTCAGTTGCTGCACATTAATAAGCCTATTTTCCACAATCTTGCTTGTTTCCTTTTGGCCATGTCTGCATATGAATAACTTTCTTCTGTGCTCAAATGTGTCATACTTAAACCGCTTACGTGTGCATTGTCTGAAATGACAGCAAAGCACCAATGAGGTTTTAATGCTTGTCATTTCTTTAATGCGTGTTTCTCTCTCAGGAGAATCTACAGCAGCTGGTGCTGATGCCTCTACCAAATGTTGCTGTTTTAGGTCGAGATCCCCTGACAGGTGTGGTTCTGATTATTATATAAACAGAAACGAAAAAAAAGTGCAAAGTTTTTTTGTAAATAAAATGTGTTGGTGTCATGTCTGTTTCCCTGTCAATAGAGGGCGCTGTTGCAGAGCTCAGAAGACTGCTACTGTTATTGCTGGGTTGTGCAGTACAGGTAACCAAGCACTGTTAAAGCATTTAATATCTATAATGGAGAGTTTCAGCACTTTTAAAAGGATTAGAGTATAATGTTGAAACACATATTGATGTTTACAGTGTGTGATTAATTTCTCTTTTTTAATTTTCACCAGTGTGAAAGGAAAGAAACATTTATTCAGCAGATTCAGTGCTTGGACATTGATACACAAGCAGAGATTGCACTTTGCATACAAGAGGTAAGTGAATTTTGAATATAAACTGAGCATAACTTGTGACTAAAGCGCGTTGTGTGTCACTTACTCTGATCCATCATGTTCCAGGTGACCCAGGACCCTAGTGCAGTGCTTCCTTTGGAGTTTGGAGACATGTGTGGGCTGAATGGAGCCGAGCTGCAGACTCTCTTCTGCTCCATGGCCAAACAGATCCAGAACCTGCTTGCCCAACGAGACACACACTTGGAGGTGAGAAAAGAACTTAAGTTGGCATTTTCTTGTTCACGTAGGTGAGGCTAGATTTGTAGTGGTGTTCAGAAAGGGTGTTCTTTAGCTTTGGATGTCTCTGTTATCTCTTGATATTTAGAGGATAGCAGAGCTTTTTCAGGAACGGGAATCACCTACAGCCCATATAACCACGTCAAGTGGGTTTGGGGATGGACCACCTGAAGGACTGGCTGTGCAGCTAGCAGAAGGCAAAGCTAAACTTCGTCGACTCAAACAGGAATTGTGAGTCGTTTTGCTAATGCATATGTGATGTTTTATATGTAGATAGACAATATGCACTACCGTTCAAAATTTTGGGGTCAGTAAATCTGATGTTTTTTTTATGCAGCAAGTGCACATATTTTTAAAGTGACAGTAAAGACTTTTATGTTACAATACATTTCGACATATATAAAATAAATAAATGCTGTACTTTTGCACTTTCTATTCATCAAAAAAATCTTGAAAATATAAATGTATGGCAGTTTCCACAAAAATATTAAGAAGCACTTTTTTCAACATTGATATTAATAAGTTATTCCAAATCAGCACATTAGAATGATTTCTGGAGGATCATGTGCCACTGAAGACTGGAGTAATGATGCTGAACATTAAACTTTGCCATCACTGGAATATCACAATATTACTGTTTTTACTGGATCTTTGATTTTTGAACTTCCCATTTTTACAATTCTTATTGGTTACACTAGTCTAATGGCACAGAAATTACTTTTCACCTTTAAAGATTTTCACAATTCAAAATTCAGGGAGGACAAAGGTGATCAACTTATGGATTACAAGCAAGAAATGCAAACTATGGAGGAAGAAATAAAGAAACTACAGAAGGAAGTGAGCACACTTCACTGATTAATACATGTGTATATGGACACTGGATTGATCCTCATTTGACTGACATACCATCCTGTGTTTGGTTGGCTTAGAACCGAACGTTGCAGGTGGAAGTGCGTGTGAGCCGGGGTCTGAAAGATGAGTTGGACTGTCTGCGTGAGCGTGCAGCCAGAGTAGAGCAACTGCAGGCGGAGCTGAAAAACTGCACACATCGGCTCCGCAGCATGGAGCTGTACCGCACACAGCTGAAGGTAGAGGCGGAGATATACATCAAACTGAAACATCATGCTTTGGAATGACAAAGTAGAGTGCTATAGTAAATAATAGTATTATTTGTGCTACTTATTACACATTCTAGGAAATGATCAGTTTTATGAAATGAAAACTGCAAAAAAGCAAAACTAAAGGACCTAAACTTAAATTGTAGGACGCTATGTTGAAATGAATAGGTCACACAAAATTTACATTTCTGTCATTTACTCAATTCAGTTCAATTCACATTTATTTGTATAGCGCTTTTCACAATACATATCGTTTCAAAGCAGCTTCACAGAAAAAGCATATGGCTACATTACAATTTTAAGTGATTTGTCCACATTATGCATATTCAAAGGAAACAGATCAGCTAACAATGTATTTATCAGTATAATAATGAATTAAATTAGGGCACAATGAAGTGAAAATAGGAATACATGTAGCAATGATTAGGTTTAAGGAAAAGCAAGCAGCTGCGTCATCTGAAGTCCTCGCAGGAGTTGGAGACATCTCTTCACAGATAGCGTAGCTGCTGTTCAAAGCATTAAGCAAATACAGTCATGTGCACTGATATAACTGGAGTACAAGATTATGAGAAGCATTATGGGAATACTTGGCTGAAGAGATGCGTCTTTAATCTAGATTAAAACTGTGAGAGTGAGTCTGAGCCCCGAACATTATTAGGTTGGCTATTCCATAGTTTAAGTGCCAAATATGAGAACGTTCTTCCTCCTTTAGTGGACTTCGATATCCTAGGTTCTAACAGAAGTCCAGTGAGTTTAGTGATCGTAAAGATCGTGATGGGTTATAAGGCGAAAGAAGATCAGTTAAATACACAGGAGCTAAACCATTTAGGGCCTTATAGGTCAGTAGCAATACTTTATAATTGATACGGAACTTAATAGGTAACCAGTGTAGTGATGATAAAATTGGTGTTATATGATCATATTTTTGTGACCTAGTAAGAACTCTAGCAGCTGCATTTTGGACTAATTGTAGCTTGTTTATTGAGGATGCAGAATATCCTGCTAGTAATGCATTACAGTAAACTAGTCTAGAGTTCATGAACGCATGAACTAACTTTTCTGCTTCAGAGACAGATAGCATGTTACGTAGCTTAGCGATGTTTCTAAGGTGGAAGAAGGCTGTTTTTGTAACATTTGAAATATAATTAGCAAAAGATAAGTTGCCGTCTAATATAACACCCAGGTCTTCAACTGTAGAGAATGAAGAAATGGTACAGCCTTCTAAATGCAAATGATATTCTAAGAGATTCTGTGTATAGGTTTTTGGTTCAACAAGTAATACCTCTGTCTTATCTGAATTTAATAGGTGAAAATTACAGCTCATCCAATATTTTATATCTTTAACACACTCTGACAGCTTGGATAATTTAGAGATTTCATCCGGTCGAGCTGAAATATATAACTGAGTATCATCGGCATAACAGTGGAAACTATTTCCATGTTTTCTTATAATATTACCAAGTGGCAGCATATATATATATTTTCCCCGTTTAAATAGACAAACTGGTAACGTTCTGTTAGATACGATTTAAACCACTTTTATGCCTGTCCTTGAATACCAGTGTAATTTTGTAGACGATCTAGGAGTATTTTATGATCTATGGTGTCAAATGCGGCACTAAGATCAAGTAAAACTAGTACTGAGATACAGCCTTGGTCAGCAGCTAAGAGTAAGTCATTTGTGATTTTAACAAGCGCAGTTTCTGTGCTATGAAGGGGTCTGAACCAAGACTGAAATTTTTTATAGATATCGTTTTCTTGTAGGTAAGAGCACAATTGAGCAGAAACTATTTTTTTCTAGTATTTTAGACAAAAATGGAAGATTTGAAATGGGTCTGTAATTTGCTATCTAGTTAATGAGAGGTTTAATAACGGCCATCTTGAACGGTCTTGGGACATGACCTAGAGTTAGAGACGAGTTAATATTATGTCTCGCCCATTATGTCTTTTTAAACCCAAGAGGCTAGCTTTCTTTTGTGAAACAAAAGAAACTGCATTAAAAAAATAAAATAAAAAAATTCTATGTTAATATATTTGAAATACATTTTGTTGAATAAAAGCTTACAAAAAAGGTTGTGATCAGTCATAAAACTATCAAAAATATCACAGAAGAAAATACGTCAGGTTTTGGAACAGCATGAAGTTTGGTTAACTGATTTTCATTTTTGAGTGAAATATTTCTCTGGCACTACAGGAGCAACAGCAGTACTGCGCCTCGCTGCAAGAGAACAAGGCTCTTCTGGATGAGCAGCTGGCTGACGCTCGGGCGCGCTGCACTGCTCTGCGGGAACTGGAGAAGGAAAATCTTCTTCTCAGGCAGAAGCTTGTGGATATGGAGGGTGTATGAATGACTTTATGAATTTATAGGGTTTTATTGCCACAAACTCGTTTTGATTGATTATAGATTATATGAGTTAGAAGAAAACTTCTAAAACTTACTTTGAAATTTACAAAGTGAAATAATATGTATGATGCATATTCATTATGCTATATAATTGCATTTATGTAGGAGCGGGATGTTGAGAGACAGAGGGTAGATGAGATGTTGGAGATGAATATGAGTCTACAGGTGGATCTCAAGCGTCGGAATCATTCTGTAGGTGTCAGTCAAAGAGTGACTCACCAGCATTTCCTCCAGTCAGAGCTAGAGTCCGACGAGGATGTTCAAGAAATAATGCCTGAGATTGGTAGGTTTAATTATGCATGATTTGATATTATGACTCAACTGCCATAGCTAGACGTTTGATTTATTGACTTCATGTGTGTGTGTATTTATATATACTCATGTATATGAAAATCAAGCTGTTAAGTTTAGAAATAGACATTTATGAAAACATTTAAATCCCACCCTATCACTTCCACTCGATTTTAAATGGTTAGTTCACCCAGATATCAAAATTGTCTTAATTTACTCAACCTCATGTTGTTCCAAACCTGTATGATGTTCTTTCTTCTGCAAAGCACAAAAGGAAAAGATTGGCATTGTTCTGAATGCTCTTTTCCATCCAATAAAAATGAATGGGAACAGACAGTGCTGAGCTCCAAAAATGATTATAAATAACACTTTCATGTTCACCCCATTCATTGTGTGGAAAAGAAAAGTGTAAACATTCTGCCTTGCTTCTCTTAAGTGAATGACTGAAATTTAATTTTTGAGTTGAGGGATAGTTAAACAAAAATTGTAATCATTTACTCACCCTCCCATTGTTCCAAACCCTTAAGACTTTGGTTAATAATCTTCCAAAAACACTAATTAAAAGACTAAATTAAATCTCTCCATCATATAACGCAATTGTATCTCTTCACAAGATTTAAAGGATTTAATCACTAAATTGATATGGATTCTTTTTATTATACCTTTTTTGACCTTCTAAGTTTTGGTTCCCTGGACTTTCAATAACTGGGCAGAAACAGAAGAAGTTTCATTAAAAGTATCTCGATTTGTGTTTCGAAGTTTAACCAAAGTCTTATGGGTTTGGAACAGCGTGAGGGTGAATAAATTATTACAACATTTTTATTTTTGGGCGAACAATCCCTATAATAATGTGTCTATATGTTCATCGCTCTTACTGTCATTTAGATCTGAAGCCTCTAAGTGAGGAGGTAAATGAGGCTTCCTCACTGAGGCTTCTGGGAGCTGAAAACGAGAACGCTGAACTGAGGAGACGTCTAGAGCTCCTGCAGGCTGAACAAGAGGTCAGTGGATGTTTAGCCAGTTTTATCCTCAGGCAATAAAATGATTCACCTCAATTCTCTGGTTTCTCATGTTCCCATCTCTTATGTAGGCTCAGCAGGCCAACTCCCCTGAGATGACTGAAGAGCTCCAGAGACGCATGGACCAACTCTCACAAAAGCTTCAAACTACTCTTAAGGAGGTGATGCACTTTAGATGGATTTAAAGACATTCGTTCCAAGCGTTTTGTATACTGTCCTTTTGTCCTCGTCTCAACTCTATGAATCAGTCCCTGTCATTTCTCTTTCAACTGTTAGCTGGGGCATCTAAAGAATGAAAATAGCAGCTTGAAGATAAATCTCGAAGAGCTGAGGACAAAACAGAAACCGAAAGACCTAGAGGAAGAGAGAACAGCCTCAGAGGGAAAAGAAGGGAAAAAGCCAATAATCTCAAGAGGGGAATGCGAGGGGAATGACACAAGAAGAGAGAAACATGATGGAAAAGAAGGCGTAATAAAAGCCCAGAGAGAAGATGGAGAGGGGGGAGAGGGGGGCGACCTAATCCTCAGTGAGAGAAAAAAGAAGGTTATAGATGAAATGAACAGCAAAGAGAGAGGAGAGGCTGAGGGTGAGAAAGAAATTGAAAGGAAGAAAGACATCACAGAAGAGACATCTCAGACGTACAGCATTGAAGCCCAGAAGACAGAGGAAGATAAATTCTCCCAAGACACCCTTACCCTGCATAACCAGCTTCAGCAGGCCCTGGAAGAGGCTGACAAACAGACTACTTTAGCCCAGGATTTGCGCTCCAAACTGGCAGAGCAGACTAAGAAGGCCTTGGAGGCAGAACATAAGCTGGTTTTCCTGGATGCTGAGAACCAGCGGTTGAAGAAGGCAGCAGAGAGCCTCATGGAGGCTAGGAAACAGATAGAGGTAATGAACCATCAAGTATACAATTACTACATCACTACACACTGCACAACAATCCACTCCTTCACAATCCACTCAAAGACAACAGGCCAGGCAATAAAGTTGATGACTCACCAAGTATAGACGCATTGTCATTAGCATTTAACAAAGACATATAATATGGTTACCAGACCAGTGTAAAACAAAGACTATTTCTTACAATAATGACTTACTTTCCCACTTTCAATCATTGTATAATATGGTATAATGATCTGGGATTGTTATTTGAAAAGATGCCGGTTTGAATTCTTCAAGGACGATCCATGAATCATCACCACTGTGCCTTCAAGCATGGCACTTTGCTTTGATTTGCTTTGGATAAAAGAGTCTGCTAAATAAACTTAATGTGTTTATTTGTCAGGTGCTACAGGGTGAATCTATGCAGCAGGAGGAGGAGCTGATGCGTCTGCGCAGTCAGGTGGAGTTTCAGAAGATGGAAGCTGCAGTGATTTCTCAATTAGAGGGAGAGAGAACAGCCTTGGAGAGGGAGAGAGAGACTCTCAGAGGCACCATAGACTCACTCAGGGCTGCGGTGCGCAAGGTGAGGCGGGTTATTTGTTTGGATTACCTGACTAGGCAAACATTGAGATTAATGGTGCCTACATTAAAATTATGCTGTAACAATGAGTGGATATCAAAAAACACAATGGGCTGAGCATCAGTGTGAGTTACAGTAATGAGATGTCAATAGTTGTTGGTAATTGGTCTTCAAAGTGGTAGTTCACACACAAAAAAGGAAAGTTCGGTCATCATTTACTCCCCCTTATGTCGTCCAAACCTACTTGCATACACAACTAAGCTTTGCCATCACAGGAATAAATTACATTTTAAAATATACATTAAAAGGGCACAGGTATGATGCTTTTTTGCCTTTTGAATGCTCAATAACCATTCACTTCCATTGTGTGGAAAAGAACAATGTAAAAATCTTATTTTGTATTTTAGGGAACATTAACACCATACATGTTTGTACAGATATGAGTAGTAAATTACCACAGAATTTTCATTTTTGGGTGAACTACTTAATTAAATCTGAAGAAAAGTGAAAGTGTTTGTTAGTTGACTCAAGGGCAGCAAACTATTTTCTCATAGGGTGATCAGTTAGAGCTGACCAACCAAAACCTTAAGGCAGACCTTGAAAGATTGGGGCGGACCTTGGAGTCTGCCAGGCGACATGAAGAAGAGCTACAAGCTGAATTACGAGAATCCAGCGTGGAGGCGGAGTCTCTGACTAGAGGGCGGGAAGAAGCTCAGCTTGAAGTCACGCGACTGGAGCAGGAGAAGGAGGCGTGTCAGGCAGAGCTGGACAGTCAACGGCGTGAACTACGACAAAAAGAAAGAGAGATGGCCAGACTTAGACAGCAGCTGGAAAGCACAACATCTGCCCTAGAGCATGGCAACAAGCGGGCCTGCAGTCTAGAGGCACAAAACAGGTACATACATATGCGCATGCAATAAGACCTTTGCATTTAAAGAAATACATCACCAAAAAACTGTAAATAAAACTTTCATTATTTACTCACCCATGTTGTTCTAAACCAAATTTTAACTTTTTCCACATGTTTGATCTTGTCATGTCATGGTGACCTTTATTAACAAGCTCAAAAAAATGACAAAAAATTTACAAAAAAACAAAACCCTATGCAGTTATTATGACTTGTGCACTATATTTTAGGACTCCTGACTTAAGTTTAAGTAATTATTCATAGCTAATCTTCTCCTGCAGCTCTCAAATCTCTGTTGCTCACACAAATCATATTGCTTCATAAAACTTGGAATATACTGCACAATGGACTATCTTTATGATACTTTTACGTTACCTTTGTTTTTTGTTTATTTTGTAATAATAATGTATTTGAGTATAATTTTTTTGTAAATTTTTTTTCTTTTTGGGTGAACTTCCTTTCCCACCAAACCCTTGACAGAGTCCTTATATCGGGATCTTATGAAATAAATACCATGGCATAAGAATATTACGTGCATCACTCAGTATATCTCTCCTCTGCCCACAGACGCATGTGTCAGGAGCTTTCTCAGCTTAAAGAGACATGTGCACAGTTCGAGGAGATGCAGAAGGAGAATCTACAGCTCGGTACACTCAACGCCGAGAGCAAAGCAAAAATTGACTCTCTAACAAAGGTCTGTGCAGTATTCAAAGTGTTTGCATGCCATATCTGAACGATAAAAGCAATTACTATAGCGCCTCGGTACACCATATTTCTGCAATTATGTTTGCCTGGAGGTCCCATTGAGCTGAGATATTGCAAAATGGGCCACTTTGAATATTCCCTTTCAACCAGGTAATTGTTTTCAAGTTGTTTTCGTATCTGAAAATCCTCAGTGCAATTAGATTTTTCCTCCTTGGACAACTGTGCTGAAAATGCATCTTTGTGATATTAATGAAAGCTGTGATTGCTCAGGTTTTCCTAAAGAGGCACATGGTTGGTTCTGGATAAAGCTGGCTAGATACAGCACTTGTCTAACTTTGATATCCCACTCACAACCAGGATCTGGCTAATGAGAGCGCCCAGTCCCGAGAGTTATCCAATCAGGTCACACTGCTGAATCGTACACTTGAAGAGCTACAGACAAAGCTTGAAATGGTAGCTACACAACAGCAACGATCTGCTCCAGAGGTTGCTTTTTCACCCCCTGACTCACACGCACAGAGGATCGAGGGTTGTGAATCAAACAGACAGACTCCACCGCTGGCAGGAGTCCCCCAGGAGGCCACTGTCAGTATTGTAGATAAGGATAACCACAACCAGAACTCAGGGCCTACAGACTCTATCTATGCAGCACAAGACACTGAAAACGCATGGAACAAACAACAGCACACAACGGCAGAGACTGGCACTGGAAGCCAGGAGGCGTTGAGTCAAAGACTGATAAATACAGAGAGGGAGGTGAGATAAAATGCCAAATGCCTATTGAAATGTCATTACGTTTTGGCCCCCTCAGGGCCATTTCACGTATGTCTTTATTTAAACGTAATTAATGCCATCCAGGGATTTTGATTACATTTTAAATGAATGGATAATACTTGCCTGCTCTGTATGCTGAATTCTGTGCCTCTGGTTGAATCCCAGAATGCGATGATGCAGCGAGAGCGGGAGGTGTTGCTGTCTCAGCTGACTCAGTCTCAGTCGGCCTGTGCTCAGCTCAGAGAGCAGTTGGACACCCTGCAGCGCCACTCCATCTCGCTGCAAGAGAACTGTGCTAAATTACAGGCCCTCAACACCAAACTACAGGTGAGTGCTTGATTGAGTGTGGGTTGCTGGTATCAAAATGGACCCTTGACGCTGAAATAAAGGCTGAGGGTATTTTAGAAACTGACATTTGTTTAAATCCATATTCCTTTCATAGTGGGCAGACACTCACAGGTTTCAATCATACGTTGCCGGATCATAAATGAACACCACTTTAAATGATTTAATAAACGTGTTATTTTCACCCGAATGGCCACGCTCTCATTATATCTGCTTTATTTGACCCACTTTCTGTTACTCAGGTGGAACAGGCATCTCTGAGCTCCGAACATGCATCTGTGTTGGCACGTTGCAATGAGAGTGAACTGCGGTGTGGGGCTCTGGAGGCAGAATCAAGGGTGTGGCTGAAGGAGAAGGAGGAGTCAGTGATGCGCCTAGAGGCTGTAAGGCGGGATCATGAGAGATTGACAGCTCTGCAACAAAGGCAGGAGGCGGAGTTAGAAGAGTTGTTGGTAAAACACAGTCAACTGAAAAGCAGCAGCCGCAGTTTAGAAGCTCAATATAAAGATACTGAGGCCAGGTACAGTGCCTCAGACATTACATTACAAACAAAGGAATGTATAATAATTTAAAATATATATATTTTTTTATAAATAATAATAATGATGATGATTTTTAGTTTATCCACATCAGAGGAAAAATTACATGGTTATTTATTCATCTAATGAATTAATTTATAATAATTTATTAATAACAAAAATAATAATTTAAGTTTATTCACATAATCTTGTCATATCTTGTCTAAAGTCTGTCTGTGTCAAATCAAAATATGAATACACATGACAGCAAACTGATAAATGCAACATACAACTTCAAAAATGAGAGAAATGTGTGAATAAGTAAGCAAGCTTGCTTACATACATACATACATACATGCGCACTGATCAGACCTATGTCCTAATATTGTGTTGGTCCCCCTTTTGACCCAGTTGTCTAGTCATCATAATTTGTTCCTTGTCAAACTCACTCAAATCCTTACAAACTGCTTCTAACACATCAACTTTAAGGACAAAATGTTCACTTGCTGCCTAAAATATCCCACCCACTAACAGGTGCCGTGATGAAGAGATAATCAGTGTTATTCACTTCAACTGTCTGTGGTCATAATGTTATGCATGATTAGTGTATGTATGTATGTGAATATATATATATATACACACACACACACACACACACACACGTGTGTGTGTTCCACATGCCTTTAACATCAGACTAAACTGGAATATGAATTGATAAAACTATTTAAAGCTAAAAACTATTTATGATTTTTCCAAATTTAATTTTACGCTTATAAAATGTTTTAAAATACTGTACTTGTCTAGATATAAGGAGCTGTTGGAGCGAAAAGCACAGTTGGAGGAGGCGGAGGAATCGATACGTATGGAGAGACAGAAAATGGAGAAAGTGACACAAGGGCAGGTGGAGAGTGAGAAGGAACTGGAGAGATTGAAAATGGACAATGAAAGGTGAGAGGAAGTAATAATTGCAATGACCACAACACTGGCCTGAAGTTATAGTTGAGCACATTCATAGGAAAGAGAAAGGGAAGTGATGCTACCATCCACCACAAACTACATTTCACCCAGTGTGGTGAAAGTACGGCACACCCGACCAAAGTTTCACAAGAGTGTGAATCATTTCAAGTCCCAGTTACCAGCAGTTGTTGCAATGGTGTGAAAGCCTGTGAAAAATATTTGTAAAGCTTGTTGCTTTGGTGAACAGTTTAGTTTGTTGGATAACTGTGGTTCGGTGCTTGTCTAGATGAATGGACAGGTGGTTGTAGAGACAGACTCACAAGTGTCAATCATGGGAGTAAAATAAGACCTTGACCATTGTGATTCACCTGTTTAATGTATTTATTATCTGTAGATATCAGAACCTGCAGAAGGAGTGGATTCAGGTACAGTCCGAGCTGCTGGCTCAGAGTTCAGTTCTGCGGGCAGAGTTGAGTACAGCTCAGCTTGAACGGACTAGACTGGAGGGAAAACTCAACACTCTTAAAGAGCAGAACCAACAGCTGGATCTCAATAATGTCCGTCTCAGCAGCCAGAACCAGGTCTGAGCACAATGCACATTATCACAATTCTTAGTGTAATATACAGTACCTGCCAAAAGTTTGGAAACATTACAATTTGTTTGAAAGAAGTCTCTTATGCACTCCAAGGCTGCATTTATTTAATCAAAAATATAGTAAAAACAGTTAATGTTAAATTAATGTAATTTTTTTCTGTGATGGCATGCTGAATTTTCAGCATCATTACAGTGTCACATGATTTCCACAAAGGGATTAAGCAGCAACGGTATTAATGTTAATATTATTAATATACACTCACCTAAAGGATTATTAGGAACACCTGTTCAATTTCTCATTAATGCAATTATCTAATCAACCAATCACATGGCAGTTGCTTCAATGCATTTAGGGGTGTGGTCCTGGTCAAGACAATCTCCTGAACTCCAAACTGAATGTCAGAATGGGAAAGAAAGGTAATTTTTGCAATTTTGAGCGTGGCATGGTTGTTGGTGCCAGACGGATCGGTGTGAGTATTTCACAATCTGCTCAGTTACTGGGATTTTCACACACAACCATTTCTAGGGTTTACAAAGAATGGTGTGAAAAGGGAAAAACATCCAGTATCACGGCAGTCCTGTGGGCGAAAATGCCTTGTTGATGCTAGAGGTCAGAGGAGAATGGGCCGACTGATTCAAGCTGATAGAAGAGCAACTTTGACTGAAATAACCACTCGTTACAACCGAGGAATGCAGCAAAGCATTTGTGAAGCCACAACATACACAACCTTGAGGCGGATGGGCTACAACAGCAGAAGACCCCACCGGGTACTACTCATCTCCACTACAAATCGGAAAAAGAGGCTACAATTTGCACAAGTTCACCAAAATTGGACAGTTTGGCATAAACAGAATGAGAACATGGATCCATCATGCCTGGTTACCACTGTGCAGGCTGGGTGGTGGTGGTGTAATGGTGTGGGGGATGTTTTCTTGGCACACTTTAGGCCCCTTAGTGCCAGTTGGGCATCGTTTAAATGCCACGGCCTACCTGAGCATTGTTTCTTACCATGTCCATCCATTTATGACCACCATGTACCCATCCTCTGATGGCTACTTCCAGCAGGATAATGCACCATGTCACAATGCTCCAATCATTTCAAATTGGTTTCTTGAACATGACAATGAGTTCACTGTACTAAAATAGCCCCCACAGTCACCAGATCTCAACCCAATAGAGCATCTTTGGGATGTGGTGGAACAGGAGCCTCGTGCCCTGGATGTGCATCCCACCAATCTCCATCAACTGCAAGATGCTATCCTACCAATATGGGCAAACATTTCTAAAGAATGCTTTCAGCACCTTGAATCAATGCCACGTAAAATTAAGGCAGTTCTGAAGGCGAAAGGGGGTAAAACACAGTATTAGTATGGTGTTCCTAATAATCCTTTAGGTGAGTGTAGTTTTATTTATTAATATAGTTTTTAGTCCTCTATCTGCCTGGTCTTATATATTGTTGAATCTATTTGGGTTTAAATAATAATAAAAAAACAGCATGTTGTGTATTTTGAATGTAATTCAAGATGATGAGGTTATGGTATGTGACAACATCTAAAAATACACAATTGAGTTTAGAGTTAAAGTTTAATTGTAAATTTGGTTATGTAAAAATAATTATGTTTATGAAGGCCAAAATTAACACAAATTAACAGTAGGAGCCCTTTATTGTGTTAAAAGAAAAAAAAGTGATATAAAGTCATGGAATATCTTACATTTTTTTGTGATAGTGTATCATCATAGCTTTTATTCAGGACACACATGGTCCAAAAAACGCAAACATAAAAATACACCAATACAAAAAAATAAATAAATGAAAAAAAAACAATACATATCACATATTTACATACAAACTAAAACGCCAGTGGTTTCACATTCTGGAGAAGAATCTGACTGAACTTAGTGTTGGATTCATCAGTGTTAAAATGATACTGTTTGCAGAGTCAGTTAGCCTACACATACAACTATACATGATATTCCGCAACACTGCAGAGCAGGTGGGCACACCAGCACTGACAAACATCTGACTCGCACTGCTCCAGCATGGCAGCATGGCACCTTCATTCCATCATTACAGGTCCTTCTCAAAAAATTAGCATATTGTGATAAAAGTTCATTATTTTCCATAATGTAATGATAAAAATTAAACGTTCATATATTTTAGATTCCTTGCACACCAACTGAAATATTTCAGGTCTTTTATTGTTTTAAAACTGATGATTTTGGCATACAGCTCATGAAAACCCAAAATCTCAAAACATTTGCATATCATGAAAAGGTTCTCTAAACGAGCTATTAACCTAATGATCTGAATCAACTAATTAACTCTAAACACCTGCAAAAGATTCCTGAGGCTTTTAAAAACTCCCAGCCTGGTTCATTACTCAAAACCGCAATCATGGGTAAGATTGCCGACCTGACTGCTGTCCAGAAGGCCATCATTGACACCCTCAAGCGAGAGGATAAGACACAGAAAGAAATTTCTGAACGAATAGGCTGTTCCCAGAGTGCTGTATCAAGGCACCTCAGTGGGAAGTCTGTGGGAAGGAAAAAGTGTGGCAAAAAACGCTGCACAACGAGAAGAGGTGACCGGACCCTGAGGAAGATTGTGGAGAAGGACCGATTCCAGACCTTGGGGGACCTGCGGAAGCAGTGGAGTCTGGAGTAGAAACATCCAGAGCCACCGTGCACAGGCGTGTGCAGGAAATGGGCTACAGGTGCCGCATTCCCCAGATCAAGCCACTTTTGAACCAGAAACAGCGGCAGAAGCGCCTGACCTGGGCTACAGAGAAGCAGCACTGGACTGTCGCTCAAGTTTTGCATGTCAGTCGGAAATCAAGGTGCCAGAGTCTGGAGGAAGACTGGGGAGAAGGAAATGCCTGAAGTCCAGTGTCAACTACCCACAGTCAGTGATGGTCTGGGGTGCCATGTCAGCTGCTGGTGTTGGTCCACTGTGTTTTATCAAGGGCAGGGTCAATGCAGCTAGCTATCAGGAGATTTTGGAGCATTTCATGCTTCCATCTGCTGAAAAGCTATTTGGAGATGAAGATTTCGTTTTTCAGCACGACCTGGCATCTGCTCACAGTGCCAAAACCACTGGTAAATGGTTTACTGACCATGGTATTACTGTGCTCAATTGGCCTGCCAACTCTCCTGACCTGAACCCCATAGAGAATCTGTGGGATATTGTGAAGAGAAAGTTGAGAGACGCAAGGCCCAACACTCTGGATGAGCTTAAGGCCGCTATCGAAGCATCCTGGGCCTCCATAACACCTCAGCAGTGCCACAGGCTGATTGCCTCCATGCCACGCCGCATTGAAGCAGTCATTTCTGCAAAAGGATTCCCGACCAAGTATTGAGTGCATAACTGAACATAATTATTTGAAGGTTGACTTTTTTGTATTAAAAACAATTTTCTTTTATTGGTCGGATGAAATATGCTAATTTTTTGAGATATGAATTTTGGGTTTTCATGAGCTGTATGCCAAAATCATCAGTATTAAAACAATAAAAGACCTGAAATATTTCAGTTGGCGTGCAATGAATCTAAAATATATGAAAGTTTAATTTTTATCATTACATAATGGAAAATAATGAACTTTTATCACAATATGCTAATTTTTTGAGAAGGACCTGTATATGCTACATTGAGTTTCTGCACGCTACTCTTTTTGTAATGGCGCCACAAATGGGCAGTATACATAGGGGTACAAAATGTTCTAAAAAGTGCAGTCTTCACAGAACCTGAGCACATGCTAAATTTGCGGATCAACATGTTAGCTTGTGCATATAACATACGGCACTATCTAAAAATGTCCCTATCATCAGACAGGTCATCAGTTATGTAATGTCCTAAGTACTCAGCCTCATTACATACTTTAAGAACAATACCAGACAGGGAGAATTCAGGAAACAACAGGTTCCTGTCCTCCTGCACCTGAAAATCATAATATTACTTTTCTCTGCATTATATTTAATGTCAAAGTCTGTGCCATATTGAGAGCAGATCTTCAATAACTGTTGAAGACCATCACTATATGGACAAAAAATTACCAAATCGTCCACGTACATCAAATGGTTGATAATCATATTACCAACCATACACCCAGTTCCACATTCGTTTAGCAACATTGATAGATCATCCATATAAACATTAAAAAGAAAGGGAGACAAAATACTTTCTTGTCTGACCCATGTATATGTTCTGTTAAATTAAAAGAGAAAAATAAATGATTGGTAGGAAACCAGTTACAATATATTATATTTAAAGTAAAAATGTATATACATTTTAATAAAAAATTATTTACCTGTTGTGAATTTGTTGACAGTCTGTGTAGTTGTATAGCTGAGCTCCAGAAAGTACTCAGTAATGAGATGGCAAATGGCACAGATTTAAAAAAACAAAAGGCGGGAATAAAGAACCTAAACTCAAATACAAAGAACAATTTCAGCATTTAAAAGGCTCTTGGGATGATACGGTTCTAAATAGAACTGTTGCTACATGCTATATATATCTTTTTGTATTATTATTATTTTTTTACATAACTTTATTTTAGGATTATATGTAGATTTAAATAGTGTTCTTAGACTTTTGAATGCAAATTTAATGTATTAAAAACCTGAAATTAATCACATTAACTACAAAAAAAAAAAAAAAAAAAAATTATACTTTTTTGCCCTAATATTTGTATGTGTGTTATAGCTCCTTACCCAGTTGAAGGCAAACATGGAGGAGGAGAACCGACATCTAGTTGAGCAGAACCAGAATCTGGCTAAAGATAACAAAGCCCTAATGGAGAGCAGCCTGGAGAGCGAGACCAGCATCACAACCAGCAGAGAGAGTACCTGTACGAACACACACACACACACACACACACACACACACACACACACACACACACACACACACACACACACACACACACACACACACACACATGTTGTGTTTCCATGTTTTATGGGGACATTCCTTAGGCGTAATGGTTTTTATACTGTATAAACTATATTTTCTATCCCCCTACACTGCCCCTGCACCTAAACCTACCCATCACAGGAGACATGCTGCATTTTACATTTTCAAAAACATCACTTAGTGTGATTTATAAGATGTTTTCCTCATGGGGACCAAAAATGTCCCCACAAGGACAAGGATTTTGGATATTGCCATCTTTGTGGGGACATTTTGTCCCCATAACGTAGATTACCAGTCCACACACACACACACACACACGATTTGCTCCACTACTTCCACATGCACAATGTAGAACGTTCAGCACCGGACCACATGCATCAGTAAATAACATGTTTTCTCTCCCATCTGTGTCCATCTCTCTCCACCTCAGTGACAAGCTCAACGAGCTGCGCAGGGAGAAGCAGAAGCTGGTGGAGAAGATAATGGATCAGTATCGGGTTCTGGGCAGGTCAACCCGGCATGTATCCTCCCAAACAACCAAAGTTAGTCAGGCTTTAACATCTGTCTCTACCAGACCTTTCACCACAGACTCATTATTACTTTACTCACTGTATGCTCTCTTTCACTCTCTTGTGGCTTCAGGAAGTCAAACTGGATAGCAGACCGCATGAAGAAGCTGATAAAACCTAAAGGTGGAAGCAAAGAAGGCCGTGCTCAGTTTATTGCTGCTGGCAGTATAGAGAACCTTGCGGATACTGTAGATGGTGCGCCTATCTCTGCAGCCCCAGTGCCTGGTGAGACTGCAGAGCTGTATGACTGGTGTAATAACATGAGATATATTGTACAGAGCGTAAGAGAGTGCCAATAAGTGTAGACTGCAGGGTCCGCTGGACTCTGTAAAACACAAAAAAGGTCCCCAAAAGCCCATAACAATGAATGATGCTGTTACCCTACTACATTATGCTATTCCCTTGGATCACAACCAGACATAGTAATTCTGTGTTTATGTGAAGGAGAAATGGAATGGAATTTGCAGATCAAATGAATATTGTGTATACAGCATTTAGATTCATGGTAATATAAATACTAAATAGCTTAACAGTACTTATGTTTTATATTTTATATGTACTGTATGTATATATATATATATATATATATATATATATATATATATATATATATATATATATATATATATATATAGATAGATAGATAGATAGATATAGATATATTTATATAGATAGATATAGATATATTATTTTGTATTATTATATTATTATTATTTATTTTTTTGCATTAGAATAATACGAATTTTAGGGATTTGCTTAATAATTAAAAATAATTGTTACAATGCAAAAAATATTGTTAGGTTTGTGAGATTCATCAATAAGAGCAAGAGTAAAAACATGAAATTTTTGTTTTACAAAATTACACTTCAGTATTTCTCCCCTCAGTTCATGAGCAGGATCCTATCAGTGCTCCAGTCTCCCCAAGTCCACTAAGGAGAGGTGCATCTCAGGCTGAAGAAGAGCAATCCAAGGCTAATCTACGGACCGGTCGACGCAAGCTGGGCTCCCGGCACGGCTGGGCTCTCGGCAAGGGCAGAGGAGGAGTTTCCCAATCTTTCAGTCCAGGAGATCAGCGCGCACCTCGTATCCGCCTGCGCTCTTCCCAAACAGGCGCCACGGCCCTCTGGGAATATGAAGGCAGTCCTACACCCAGCCAGGACAGCCCAAGTGAGGAGGGAGATGTGAGTTAAGATAGAGTAAAGATATAAACTATTTGCTGAAGGTTGTAAAATAACATGGATTTGTATTTATTTTGTGTTGTGAATAATATGTGTATGTGTGTTTTAGTTGATAGTGAGGAGAACATCTCACCTGCACACTCAGATGTCAGCCGTGTATCATCTGGAACTGAAGGTCAGTCTACAGCAGTGGTTTTCAACTGGTGGTTCACAACTGAAAAAACATTCTGATGCAAATAATAGTGAGAATTTTAAATAAATAAATCATATAAGTGTATATAGTACAGCAAGATTAATAAGCATATATTTTAAAACAGAGGACAAAACACACATATCTTTTTTTCACATTTTTGAGGACCTAAACATGCTCAAAAACTCATGAAACTTTGCACCTGTGTCAGAAGTGGCGAAAATTTACGTCTGATATGGGTTTCAGAATTAGGTCGTGGCAAAATTGCTCAATAGTTGCACCTACAAAATTTCAGTTAAAGACCATTCGTGCAATGTTTCATGTATGAGTATGAAATTCGGTAGACACATTTAACAGCCCATTCCTTACAAAAAATTCCTTGGAAGCAAAATCTGAAAACCCAATAGGAAGTCAGATATTTTGAATTTTCTCTGCAAAATGTTTGCAGTTTTTGCCATTTCCAGACATTGTACTTTAACAAATTCCTCCTAGAGATTTAATCAGATCAACATCATATTTGCACAGTCTAATCTAAAGGCCTTGGCGATGTTAAATTGCAAAGATCTTGAGTTTTCCCTAAGGGCATGTCACTGTAATTCACTCCCAGAAACAAATAAAAATGTGCCATCAAATCTCAAACATGCTAGAAACACATTAAATGAAGCAACACATGGCTAAGCGCTAATGTATGCGATGAAAGCCACAGAACAGGAAGTTGTTGTAACTCAAACTTCACATGAAGACATCTACATGCCAAAATTCAGTTAAAGCGGCACCTTCTGGAAGCAAGAAGTGTGGCACATTGAAGTGACTTTGCCATATTTCTCCTATACATTTACCCACTTAAATGCATGTCGTCCCATTATTCACTGTTTTCCTGAGGCCAATGGGTGGCGGTGCATGTGCGAGGGCCCTTTCATCGCTGCTTGCAGCTTTAATTAATGTCGTCATTGAATATATACATTTAACATATACAAAAAAATATAGATTTCAATTCAAGAATTGTTTGCTTTAAATTAGGTATTGTGGATAGCCATTTAATAATCAGGAAAACAAGAACTGCCTTTTAATTGATTGAATATGCCTTGATTTCTTTTAATAATGCCCAAAAACATTAATGCAATCATTTCTTTCTCTCCTGTAGATTTTCACTCCAGTTTTGACAAGCCACAGGACTCAGAAAACAAGCAAGCTTAATATGGTCATAATTCGTTAATACTCATTCAACTACTTTTGAAACAATTTTACATATAAAACATCCGTAAAGAATATAGTAAGCACTTACAATAATGTAATGGCTAAATAGCACATTAGTACATTTATTGTACAAAAACAAATAAATGAATTTAAAACACATTTATGATACAGCCATCATATATTATTAGTCATGCAACTGCCATGAGTTTACTAAAATATTACACCAAAATATAGTGCAGTTCTTATACCTAACCGCTATGTGGCACCATAATGCCCAGTGGTTGGTGTGCTATTGCCTTTGAATCTGTATAATTATGAGAGTGTTTTATACAAACTGATGCTAACAAGATATTTATGAGAGCAGATTAATTCATGCTGTCTCGTTGGAAAGAAGCTGACACTTTGGAGACATTGACATTTAGGAAGGAGGCAGAATATGATGGGGGTCTTAAAAAACGTGGGTGCGGGAAAATATATATATTTTTGACAATCCTTGGCTAGGGTGAATCATAACTCAAAAACGACAAATGGAACGCTAATACAATTCATGAATTATGCAGTTGTCATGGCAACATTAATCAAAATGCGTCAGTCCGCAGACCTTTTTGTCGATGAATTGATGATATACTGAGCATGACGACGCACAGAGTTCAGAGACTGTCATCCAGTAGACCACATTTTATGCAATGTCTTAAAGATGCTGCGTTCAAAATGTTTAGACCAAGCACTTTAAATCAATTTATTGTCATGAAGATGCCAAAAAAAACCCACTATTTTTCCAGCCTTGCATTGGCCAACAAAGAAGTTGTCAGAATTTTCTTCTAAAATTAGAGGACCCCCTGAGTGTAGCTTTCATTAAGTTGAGAGTTGAATGATTATTATGAGATCTCAGTGGCTGATTGCCTCTCCAATAGGGTGCTTAAAACAAAGCAAACAGATTTATATACGCAACAAATCGCATGCAGCTATTGCGAGATGCGAGATGTGACCTCCTGACTCCCTGGGGTTTGTTGAAGATACCAAGACTTTGTTGGGATCATCTGAAATGTGGTCACCGGTGATAGCATCTTTCCGAAGCACTCTCATTTAACCCTATTCGTTCCCTTTCTCCTTTCATCAACGGCTCCTGTCATGCTCCCTTCCCCTCCCTGCACGCTCTCCTCTCCTTCCCTCCCTCACTTGTTTCTCTTCCAGTGTATTAAAGGCTTTGACGCTCTCAGTAAAAAGCTGATTTATTTTGTGGAGGTCGATCGCTCTCTGCATTAAAGATTATAATTCATTACCCCAGCCCTTTTAATACATTAAACATTCAAAATAAAAATAAAATAAAATCGAGGTAGGTGAGAGGCACTCTCTCACTCATGCACACATACGCTCCATTTCAATCACATTTGGTTAAAAAAATTCCAGATTTGGTTAAAAAATTCCCATACGGTATGTATGCATGTATGATAAATCTTTACTCATTCTGCTTATTCAAAGAAATATTTTATTCAAATAAATCATAAATCAATTAAATCAGTTTGCAACCACTCAAAACACTTGGTAAATTACACGTAAACTGTTTCAGGCCAAACATAACAGTGGCAGGATTTGCATGGGCAAGTTAGTTTTTTTAAGTAAAAATTAAGTTTTCCTATTAGACACGATGTACATAAAATGCATATCATGAAAATTGGGAAGATAACTGATACACGAAACAAGCTAGGCCTCAAAACCAGAGGAAAATGCCACGGAAACAATGCAAGACAGCCAAAATAATTGCGAATGCATTAAAAATCCATCAAAGGCACTGCTGGTAGTGCATTCAGTGTGGGCAGAGCATTGTACAAATACAAGATCTATTACAAAAATAGAACCAAACAGGATAGAGATACAATGGATCATTTTATAATGGAGTGAATAGGCAATCATACATTGCCGACAAATGCAATGCCCACAAATGACCCACTGTTCCATTATAATGTCAAGAACGGCATCCTCCTTTCAGTTTTTTTTTTTTTCATCACATATGCTGCATTTAAGGCTTGTATAGCTTTTATTTTTAAGGCTTGTATAGAGTCCTTTTATTGGCGTAAAATCAAAACACTAGGTTATGATTACTTAGTTCTTTGGTCCATTCATTTTATTACACCAGGGGTGGGGAACGTTGATCCTGGAGGGCCACTCTATTGCATAGTTTAGCTCCAACCCTAATCAAACACACCCGAAGCTAATCAAGGTCTTCAGGATTACTAAAGTTACAGGCAGGTGTGTGGTTTTTTTTCAGGGTTGGTGCTAAACTCTGCAAAAGAGAGGCCCTTCTGGATGAACGTTCCCCTCCCCTGGTTTACACAGAACGCTTATCCATTCCACTGCACTGCTTTTTAATTGCTGATAAAATGCGATGACGTACTTTGGCCGCCATACCCTCACCGATTTTTCTGCGTCGCGTTGCGGTTTTTAAGAAGATAATCATTTTAATAATCATTCTAATTCTACAAGAGTGAAGTTCACACCACAGCTATAACGATAACAACACAGGAACTGTATCGTTGAAATCACTTCAGAATGATTTTTTCCAGCGATAACGATAAAATTGACATCCGACGTTAAAGGGCCATTTTACATTTTCAACTAAAAACGTAGCACTTTTTAAGCATTTTGGTCATTCATTTACATGACAAGGGATGCCTAAAGACGCAAGTTTTGAAAATGGTAACCGTCTAAACAGCAAAAAAGAACTCAAGAATACGGGTAATGAAATACCTGCAGCCTATACAGAACATAGTCTGTTGGTATGGACGCTAATATAGTCTAGGCTAGATTAGCCTATTATTTTTGGTGTGAACAAAATATATAAACAGTTAATTTTTATTATTTAGCTGCGCTGCATCTCGCCTTTTTAAGCGTGCAGCGCTTCTGTGGAAAAACAATTCTTAAGAACAATTTTTTAGGTGAATATTATGGCGATAATAATGTTCAGCACCATGTTGCTGCAGAGTAATGTGGTAAACAAACCTATAATGTTATTTTAACTGCCTCCGTGTGTTCTGGGACTTTTGCAATTGTTAAATATTATATTAGCAATATTAAATTAGATATACACTAGACATTTGTCTAACAGAAAGTGATATCAACTCTCTCACACAATACAGTAAACATCTTTAATATTTCAGTAGACACCAACACAGAGACACACACAGGCTTTACTGTAGGTAGATGATCTGCAGGAGATGCAGCTTAACTTCACTGACGCTTCACTAAAAATAATTCTCTCACAATGTGTTGTGCAGCCGCAGTGTTTACTGGAGAAGAACAAAAGTAAACGGTGTATTTAATTAAAGGAATCGTATCGACTCACAGAAGGGCTGTTACCTAAAACCACCTTCACTCTGCTCCTCCGAGAAGATGAGCACATTGTGGTACATTTGAAAAGTCAGACTATATTGTGACAAAACATTCGCTGGTTCTTTGATGAGCATTCTCCTCGTACGGAACTCTACTGAGGTCTCCTTCACCCTACATCACCCCCCACCCGAGTTTATCTTCTTCTCCCCTCAACGCTGCTGTTTCTGGCTCTGACAGGCTTTCAGCTAGTAAATCAGTGAATTGATCTTGAGGGGCAGCAGAGTGTCCTGGGTTCTGCTAAAGATCCATTTTCATTTCACAAGCAGCCCCCACGCCAGCATCTCCAGCATCCATAAACATCAGCAACCAACTCCTGCTAACCCCATTCAACCGACTCCAACACTTTACTGGCTCGCCCCCTCTCTCAGTGAGATGAGCTGTCTCGCATTTCTGGCTCACTTTGGATTCCTATAGGTGAGTTCATACATAGTTAGTTAGTTATCCTAATATATACAGACTAATGGATGCCTTAGGACTTGTGGGGCCTAGTGACAAAAATCACACTATTTTACGCTAAGGAGCGAGTCTTTCTATTTATGTGGGTACAAATGCAATAGAAGAAACTGTCAGAAATGTAGGCTATAATATGCACCAATGGTCAAGGGAAAATCTAGACCATTTTATCTTCACTTTTTGCTTTGAGTGGGGTCATTAGCCTACATTACACATTAAAGTCAGCATGAAATGTGACGTATACTATAAGAGTGAAATGGCTTGAACAAGAAAAATATGTAGGGCAGAAAAATAAAAAAATGTATAATGGTAACACTATTTTAAGGTGATGTAATTACATGTTACTACATGTACTTACTAAAGTAATAACAGTAAATTATGCATAATTAATAACTAAGTACAATGCAACTGTCACCTTAAAATAAAGTGTAACCAAATAATGATAATGCACCGATAAAACATTTATTATACTAATATATTACATTAAAAAAAATATATAAAATTCTCTTTAATTAAAACACCTTATTTTGATGGAGCCTGTGTCCCAAAACAGCATGTTTGTTATAGAGCTGCAGTTTGTAGTGCTACATACCAGAAGAAAATTAACCACTTTCAATCCTTATCTAGAAACTTAAACTTAATGTGTAGTTTATGTTGCAGAACCAAAAGTGAAAGTCTCTTTAACCACAGACCTCATTTTACTCATAAATCAAAAACTAGGATTCTTAAAAAATTCCAGAGGGAACTCATGGTGAATTAGCCTTTTGTTTGACCTACAAGTTGACATGACCGAACAGCTCTATTAAGCAGAAGTTCGTTGTTAGCCTATAAGCAGGAGCAGTCAGGGCCAAAGGTGATGAAAAAACTTTCACTACTTTCTCAAACCCCAAAATAGAAGCCAAACAAGGACATTTAATTCTAAGAACATGATTTAAAAAAGTAAATGCCAGGCTGAGGGTGAGGATGGAGCGTGCTGCTTGTTCATGCATGCATTTATGAAGCACTATTTTAAATAAACTGAACAAAAGTGCAACTTTTTCGTTGTCTGGAAATCATTACAGTTGACATTAAGATGAGTGCCCTTTGTGTTCAGTAAGGAAATTAGAAGTATTGAGTGTTTTGAGTGACATGGGGGTGGGTAAAAAATGAAGCAACTGCAAATTACAGATTACTGACCAAATTTATATACACTATATTGCCAAAAGTATTGGGACACCCCTCCAAATCATTTAATTCAGTTGTTCCAATCACTTCCATGGTCACAGGTGTATAAAATAAAGCATCTAGGCATGCAGGCCTTCTACAAACATTTGAGAAAGAATGGGTCGCTCAGTGAACTCAAGCGTGGTACCGTGATAGGTTGCCACCTGTGCAAGAAGTCCATTCATGAATTTTCCTCACCACTAAATATTCCACGGTCAACTGTTAGAGGTATTATAACAAAGTGGAAGCAATTGGGAACAAAAGCAACTCGTAAAATCCATGTAAAATCACAGAGCGGGGTCAGCGCATGCTGAGGAGCACAGTGCACAGAAGTCACCAACTTTCTGCAGAGTCAATAGCTACAGACCTCTAAACTGTGTGGCCTTCAGATTAGCTCAAGAACAGTGCGTAGAGAGCTTCATGGAATGGGTTTACATGGCCGAGCAGCTGCATCCAAGCCTTACATCACCAAGTGCAATGCAAAGCATCAGATGCAGTAGTGTAAAGCACACCACCTCTGGACTCTGGAGCACTGGAGACGTGTTCTCTGGAGTGACGAATCACGCTTCTCTGTCTGGCAATCCAATGGACAAGTCTGGGTTTAGTGGTTGCCAGAAGAACGGTACTTACCTGACTGCATTTTGTCACGTGTAAAGTTTGGTGGAGGGAGGATTATGGTGTGGGGTTGTTTTTCAGGGGTTGGACTTTGCCCCTTAGTTCCAGTGAAATGAACTCTTAATGCTTCAGCATACCAATACATTTTGAGCAATTTCATGCTCACAACTTTGTGGGAAAAGTTTGGGGATAGCCCCTTCCTGTTCCAATATGACTGTTCACCAGTGCACAAAGCAAGGTCCATAAAGACCTGGATGAGCGAGTTTGGTGTGGATGAACTTGAATGGCCTGCAGAGTCCTGACCTCAATCCGATAGAACACATTTGGGATGAATTCAAGTGGAGACTGCGAGCCAGGCCTTCTTGTCCAACATCAGTGCCTGACCTCACAAATGCGTTTCTAGAAAATTTATCAAAAATTCCCTTAAACACACTATACCCGAAAGCCTTCCCAGAAGAGTTGAAGTTGTTATAGCTGCAAAGGGTGGGCCAACTTCATATTAAACTCTATGGATTAAGAATGGGATGTTCATGTGCATATAAAGGCAGGCGTCCCAACACTTTTGGCAATATAGTGTATGTGAAAAATTCAAAGACAAACACTTTTTTTGGTTTACCTACTATAATAATGCAAAATAAAAACCAAAAGATAAAAATAATTATTTGGGAAGTCACATTCAAAATCCACTTTGCTCTAAAAACTCCATAACACTTCTAGTTGAAACCACAAGATTAAACCAGATTGAAGTGACTACAAACTGCGACAGAACACCAGGATGAAATGGCAGGGCCGCCAGTGATAGCGAGCTCCGTTTGATGGGCAGAATCTGGGGTTATGAGCCTGACGATACACACGGAACGCAGCTGGAGGGAACGAGAGAGAGAGAGACATGATAGGATCATTGGAAACGAGCACACGAGGGCATGGGAGAGAGAGATAAGGGGGAGAGAGCAGCAAAAAAGAGAAGAGGAGCTCTCATCTCGCTGTGGTTCTGCTGCTGGCGTATAGAATGCACTCCAGTGTAATCGTCATTGAAGAGTTACTATTTCAGCAGCAGCCCCACACTGGCTGCTTTCACTGTGCCAGTACAGCAAATTAAATAACACTTTACTAAGAGGGCTAGAGAGAGGGACACAGAGCTGGATTGCAAGAGGGAGGAAAGGAAGAGAGAAGTGCTGATGGGACGGTGATGAAGTCTGGATTTAGGATAATTACTCTGCTGAGCTCTTCCTCCCTCTCTCTCTTGCGCTCCCTTTTTTCTCCTCCACTCTCATTATTTGGAGAAGCTTGCCTGATGACAGTATCTGAGCTGCCTGTCGCTTATTAAAAAATGAAAATTGCTTCAGATGAGTTTATTAAACTCATCTCTCCCCCTCTCGCTTTTTCATCTGCCTCCCTCACTCTCTCCTTTCTTTCACAGATACAGCAGCATGTTGAGATGAAAGGAGACTCATCTTTTTTTGGAAAGGGCTATGAAAGATGCTCAAATCGTATGATACAAGTGGGAAAAAAATGAAATTGTCGCATAACAATTAGGAATTTTTCTCCTTTAACGAGGAATTTGATCAAATCAATCTGCATCAATATTGCAAAATATTTCATTTGTTCTAAATCCATTTGCTGACATCATACTATTAACTTGAAGGCTTGCGGTGTAATTAATGAAAGTTGCATTAAGGCGGCCCCAGCCATTAGTTCAGAGAGAAGTTGACTTTAATGAGGGTCTTTTATCATACTGGAAGACAGAAAGTACATTGAAGAAGTACAAATAGTGCACTTTCATTATAGGTTAAGTGTTACAACCATTGACATACTCTTTTGGTTTCTTTGATTGCCTTAATTCAATTTTTATTCAACTCTATGAACAATATTCAAGTAGAATGTCTTCTATAATTTAAACATTAATGCAGTGCAGATCATAATTTCTGGAAATTGTTCCTGTAATATGTAATAATGAGACATATCTGAGACATAAATGGATATGCAAAGGTATTCTGAAATAAACAGAAAAGAATCTAATATGTAAAAGCAGTTTTTTTTGTGTTTCACCTACAAATCACAATTCAGTGTCACATTGTTCCAAACACGCATGCATTTCTTTTTTCTGCTGAACACAAAAAAATATATTTTGTAGAACATTGGGTTTAAACAGCATTGGGCAACATTATAAGGAGAAAAAAAAGCACAGAAGGAAGAAATGGATACATAGGGGTGAGTAAACAACAGAATTACAGAATTTTGTGTGAACTACCACTTATAAGCATACTTTGTTATCAAATACAAATGCAATAGCAGTATGACTCCGAACTTGAAGCTGATACCAATCACAGAAATCCATGTAGCACTGGTTTGGTGATATGTTTAAATCAGGTGGCATCAGGCAGCTGTTGTTGTTACTTATAGGGGCTGTAAAAGCGAGAGCGATGTGGTGAAAAAGCAGGTTGTGTGGCGTCTCCACAGCAACTATAACATCCTCTCATAATTTGCTCTTTGTCGGTGAACCTGGAGGTGAAAAACAGGGTCTAATAGAACACACATACACAGCATCAGATATCTACAAGAACACAAATACTTGGAGAGTTCAGCCACTGTGTGAGATCTCAATAGCACCGTATCATAACTGTGATTATTAGAGCAAGGTTCATTATGCAACATGTTACATTTTAAAAAAGGTGCAAATCAGTAAATATGTTTGTGGATGTTTAATAAGGGCATAAAATTTAGTAATATGAAATACGAAATGAGTCAGTGTGCTGCTTTTTAATTAATTTCTTTTAACAATATAAACACTGCATCTGTTAAAATTGCTAATATAGTCAGCGTTGGCTTGTTATCAGTGCAGACTACACACGTAGAGCTATCACGTCAGAATAACTTTAAATTGCACTGGATTGTCCCAGAATACAGGAGAAAAACACAAATACATTGGCATCACAGTCAAGAATACAAATTACCTGTCCTCTCACTGAGGAGGCGTTGGTGGAAGGATTTGAGGTGATTTTTTTTTTAATGTATATGTAAACTGGGCAAAATTTGTTTAGAAAGTATTAGTATAATCACGGATCATTATGAAATGTAATAATTGTAGATCCTTGTAGAAAATGTTTGGTCCCCATGAGGCAAACAGCTTATAAATCATACAGAAGTATGTTTTTTTTTGAAAATGTTTTCTCTGATGAGTAGGTTTATGGGATAGAATATAGTTTATAAAGTATAAAAATAATTTTGAAAGTCCCCATAAAACATATAAACCCAACCCAAAATGTTGTCTCTCTCTGTCTCGCTCTCTTTGTGTGTGTGTGTGTGTGTGTGTGTGTGTGTGTGTCTCCTACCTTGTGGGAAGTATGCAGACAACAGTGTTTCGTAGAGCTCTTTGTCAGACTTCAGAAACACACAGAAGATGACCCGGTCCAACTGAGTGCAGATGAAAACAACAGAAAAAGACAAGAAATAAAAAATAAATGAGCACTGAGAATCACTTTTGAGCTGATTTTGCAGACAGTAATTCACAGACACAACTCAGAAGAACGTTTTGTGATAATACAATCTTCACCTCAATGAAACAAATATACTCCTTTACCCTTACTCTCTAAAGCAGGAATTCCTGTGAATAGAGTTAAAGAATGAAATAAATGTTGTTGATTCCTAGAAAAAATAAAAGTATCTTCCACTGCAAGTGTATTTTGTTGTGTCAAATTTTTTTTCTGTGAAATTAACTTAAGATAAAGACAAAGATTTACAGATTTTTGATTCTCAGCCTTATGTGAAGAGAGGGTCTGCTTAAAAAGAGCACTTGGGTGCAATCGGTTAGCATAATTCTAATGTCTGAGTCTTTCTAGCCAGAGAGGCACAGTGCCAATGACCTTACTGTCCTTGACAGAACACCAGCACCAGTCCCAAATGCTTCATGGCAAGCAACAACATAAAAAGAATACATTGAGATCCGTGCCAGCATCCTAGAAACTCCATTTCCATGACAACAGTGGTGAGGGCAGGTGGGCTGTTCCTGCTTCTAATCATGTTCCTGTAACACATCATTGCATCCAGCTAACACTCCTACTCTGCCACTGAAATCTCTCTCACTCTCATTTTTCTCTCTTTGGTGTCTAGCATTGTCTTTTTTCATCCCACTTTTCCAAATGTCACTTGCTCTCTCTAGCTCACTCATCATGTGTCGCTTTGTCTGTCTGATTTAATATTCAAAATGAAGCTTTACATTGCCAAAGCATTTGTAACATTATGAACATGCACATTTGTAGTGAATTACTAAAAAAAGGAGGTTACGTTTTCCATTTGATATTTACATAGTTTCTGGGTTAAAGGCACACGGTAACAAGAAAATATGACCATAATATTAACATACTATTTATGTTCAACCAAAATCATATTAAACTCTTATAAATTTTAAAAAATGTTTCAGATGCATATTTTGTGCAGCTTTGTGTAGCTTAATACTAACAATTTATTATTAATAGTAGCCTTCTTTTGGAACCATGAGTCCACAAATTCTCAGCAAACACTGCAGGTGTCATGAAGGTTACAGACATGGAGGAGCACATTTAATTGAACCAAGCTAAGCGTTTACAAAAAAAAATGTCTCTCACATTTCATCATTTCAAGTCAAATTTGATTCAGACATGAGTGATTTTGTCCAAGTGGGTGAGTTGTTCAGTCTGTAATTAATTAGTTCGCCCATTTCCACCGGACTGACGCATTCAGGACGATTTTCAGACCGGCTGCGATCATAATAGGTGGGCGTTATCATATTGACAAAGTAATCAGCCAATCACAGTGATATAGATGCACAGCTTTCTTTGATGTGACCTTTTGTTGTTAATTTTTCTGTTACTTCTTACATTCACTGTTAAAAACCACGCACACACACGCACAAATCAGGCATTACATTGTGACCACTGACAGGTGAGGTAAATAACACTGATTATCTCTTCATCACGGCATAGTGGGTGGGATATATTAGGCAGCGAGGGAACATTTTGTTCTGAAACTTAGAAGCAGGAAAAATGGGCAAGTGTGAGGTTTTGAGTGAGTTTGACAAGGGCTAAATTGTGATGGCTAGGCGACTGGGTCAGAGCATCTCCAAAACTGCAGCTCTTGTGTGGTGTTCCTGGTCTGCAGTGGTCAGTATCTATCAAAAGTGGTCCAAGGAAGGAACGGTGCTGAACCGGCGACGGGGTCATGGGTGGCCAAGGCTCATGGATGCCCGTGGGGAGCAAAGGCTGGCCTGTGTGGGCTGATCAAACAGACAAGCTACTGTGGCTCAAATTGCTGAAGAAGTTAATGCTGGTTCTGTTAGAAAAGTTGTCAGAATGCACTGCATTGCAGTTTGTTGTGTATGGGGTTGCACAGGTGCAGACCAGTCAGGGAGCCCATGCTGACCCCTGTCCACTGCGAAAGCATCAACAGTGGACACGTGAGTATCAGAACTGGACCACGGAGCATTGGAAGAAGGCGACCTGGTCTGATGAATCATGTTTTCTTTTACATCACGTGGATGGCCGGGTGTGTGTGCATCGCTTACCTGGGGAACACATGGCACCAGGAAGAAACTATGGAAAGAATGCAAGCCAGTGGAGGCAGTGTGATGCTTTGGGCAATGTTCTGCTGGGAAACCTTGGGTCCTTCCATCCATATGGATGTTACTTTGATATATACCACCTACCTAAGCATTGTTGCAGACCTTGTACACCCTTTCATGGAAATGTTATTTCCTGGTGACTGTGGCCTCTTTCAGCAGGATAATGCGCCCTGCCACAAAGCAAAAATGGTCCAGGAATGTTTGAGGAGCAAAACAACAAGTTTGAGGTGTTGAATTGCCTCCAAATTCCTCAGATCTCAATCAAATCGAGCATCAGTGGAATGTGCTGAACAAACAAGTCCGATCCATGGAGGCCCCACCTCGCAACTTACAGGACTTAAAGGATCTACTGCTAACATCTTGGTGCCAGCACACCTTCAGGGGTCTAGTGGAGTCCATGCTTCGATGGCTCAGGGCTGTTTTGGCAGCAAAAGTGGGACCAACACAATATTAGTCATGTTATGTCTGATCGGTGTATATAGAGATGTTTTGTACAATATTTTCAAGTACTGTTGATTATTTTCTCATCCGAATATTTTTACCTGTTCAAAAAAATAAATGAAAATTTAAAAACAGTAAAAGTTCTCCAGTACTTCCATTCTCTACTATTCTCTTGGTGCATATGGACAAGTGGAAGGGTTAGCAAGCACCAAAGCACTGGTTAATTAGTTTGCCGTAATTAGAGTGTCTGTCATTTTGTATGTCTGTAGCGTAAAAGAAGGCGAGAGTGACTAAACATGCAGTGCAGAGTGAGATGAAAGCTCAGGGCAGGAGAGACACATCAGTGAGAGATGAGAAACAGATGTGATCAGGAAGGAGAGAGAGAGAGAGAGAGAGAGAGAGAGAGAGAGAGAGAGAGAGAGAGAGAGAGAGAGAGAGAGGGTGTGCATATATTTTGTCAAAGAAGTCCTGATGGCTCATTTCTTGTTAAATTTACTCTGGACTCACATTAACTCACAGGGGCTAGGGGTTGTGTCAATGCATTTGTGGATTTTTTTATTTTTGCTATTCTGCAAAGCCTATACACGCTCCGTTAGAAACCAATTAAAACTGTGAGGTTATATGTGTGTGTGTGTGTGTGTGTGTGTGTGTGTGTGTGTGTGTGTGTGTGTGTGTGCATGCTGACTCAGAAAAGTAAGTCCCTATGAAGCCACCATCTGTTTGCCACGGCGTGTTCCTCATCGAACAATAACAACAATGGCAAGAAAAGAACACCAACAGGCAAATGACACAGACACACACGCATACACACCTTCTCGTGGTTTTGCTCCAGGTATTCTCTCACTGTTCTCAGGGCAACTTTGACTGCTTGATCAGGCAGGTATCCTGCACCACACACCATCAATACATATCAGATTTAAGCAATTGATTCAAATGTTTTAATTACGACTATTAAAGTGGCCTTAAAATGCAATATGCTGTTTGATTGATTTATTAAAATAATAAGATCATTCAAAGACATTACAACATTGTGGCAGATGAAAGCACTGAATAAACAATACTGTATATTGTTTTATATATTTTAAATGTTGGTCTTTATACGTGCAGACAGACATTTTTGGCCATCGCATCTTGCCATGCTAAATGTCTCATGCTAAATACGTTTATTTTATTGTGTTATTTTCTTTATAAATATTCAAACTCAAATCAAACTGAAATACCCTAACAAAGTAAATCCAAAGGGGTAACATAACCTGATATTACTACAAATACACATTACTTTGTAGAAGTCAGAGATCAACACGTTCACACCTTGTCAGCATGTCACAATTCTGCAGATGCACGGCACCATATTTTCTGCATGAAAACTTTAAGATTTACTGATGGTGGTTGTTTTTCAAACTAAAGCTGTTTGCTGGGTTCATTTTTGAGTTTAATCTCAACACGTATAGCTAAGAAGGGGGATTATAATCACAGTGACATGCTCTCGCACCTAATCTCTCCTAATCTGACCGTCTAATCCCACCCTTAATCTGGAAATCCCTCATACTACTGCAAGTGATATCCACTCCCGGAATTCCTAAAATGAGGTTCCTACTAAATAAACAACCACAAATAAGAACACATGCATGAGCACAAGTTCACATCATAGCCAAGGTTCATAAATGTACAATTGATTAGGTTAGATAGAGCATAATAAACATAGGGAATGAAGTACTATTGATGTTAGCTCATAAATGTGGTTAATGAATAATTATAGGTATTAATAATAAATGAGTTTATTGAAAACTCTAAATCAGCCAACCTTTAATCATTACACACTGTCATTTATAGACTATGAATGCAAAGGACATATAAATATAAATAATTGATGCAAGACAACAATTAAAGATGAATAGTAAACATTGATTAAGAAAAAAGCACTGTAATTTGCACCTACCATATACTCCAGTAGAAATGCAGGGGAAAGCCTAGACATCAACATCCAAGAGACATAAAAAGAAAAAAAAACGGATTGTTATATAATTAAAAGTGTGAAAATTTGTTTTCTTATCTACAAACTACTGAAAGATTTTCTAAATAAATGTATTAAGAAATCAAGTTTACAAAGCACTTAATGTCGTTCTATTAGTACACAACCCCAACAAAAACAGCCTTTACAAGGGAGGGTGAATGTAAATTGATTAATTACAACCCATTAAAGATACAATCCATTACTAACGACAACGAGCCACTTGTGTCCCAGAATTAAGGACCTTAAAGCAAAAGCTTTACTTTAAAGCAAATGGACAGGGTCACAGTCAACCGTTGCTGCTTTAAAGGCATATTCTGCTAAGGAATGTCTTTCAAACCCCAGCACGTATGGATATAGTACTTTGAAATCAATTAAGGGCCAGAAAATTCTGTCATTTACTCACCCTCATGTTCTTCCGGACCTTGAATTACTTTATTTCTTCCATGGAATACAAAAGGAGCTACACTGCTGAAGGTCCTAGTTGCCTTTCCATACAATATAAGCGAATGGAGATGGGCCAACAATAAAATAAGAACTTTGTGTTCGTTTCATTCTGTTTCAAAGAAATCAGAAGACTTGTAATAATACTTATAATAGATTACTTTTAATTATATTTTTATGGAAATTTTTTAGATCAATTATGATCTGTCACCATTTTACTTTTATGCAAATTGGAATGGAAATGAAGAGCAGCCAGAACATTTAGCACAACAACTTTTATGTTCTTTGGAAAAATTATGGGTTAAAATAATCAGTGTTGTCATTACATCAGTAATGTTTTTTCCCGGTTAATTCAGGTAATTATTATTATTTGTTTTATTTATTTATTTATTTATTTATTTATTTATTTATTTATTATTATTTTTTATCTAGTTAAATGAAAAATTTAAATGTTTAAACCCGTGTGACAATTTTTGATAAATAAAATTGTTCTTCAAAAAAAAAAAAAAAAAAAAGTTTACGTTACTCAAACTAAAATTACTAAAGATCAACTAAAGAAATATAGAAAGAAAATCGAAAAAAAATTGAGCTAAATCAAAATATTAATAAATACTATCATATGAATATAAAAATATAAGTAACATAAATAACATTGGGAATGAAATAAGGGTGTGTAAATGATGAGTGAACTTATTTTTTTAGATGAACTACTAATAATACCACACTTAAAAAGGTCTTTATCACAGCAAACACCAGTTACATAAAGATGACGTTACAGGACGTCCTAAAGACATTATGATCTCTCAACGATCGCGTTCTCCTTCTTGAGAACCTTAACAATAGATCTTAGCTGTGATGGTGTGTATTTTTATCCTTGCTAGTGCACTGCGTTAAAATCTTTTATATGTGCAGTAACCTGTCTTCAATAAATCATTCTCTGAAAGACATAAAGCTGAAACGGCTCTCAACTGTTTTAGTAGATTCATAAAAAAATTGTTAGGGCACCGGTGGAGTGCTAGTTATGTGCCGTGTTATGACTGGACTGCTGGCATTTTGATTCTTATACTGTGATGCAGCCGTGAGGTGTCAGTGATACAGGGTGAGAGTTTAACATGTTAATGGTATGTCCCTGAGTTTATGTGCATGCATTGCAGCGTGTTAGGATCGAGACTCTGGTAGGTCGTTAACATTGCATACATATTCACTTTATATTGCCAAAAGTTTTGGGATGCCTGCCTTTTTATGCACATGAACTTTAATGACATTCCAACTGTAGGGTTTAATATGGAGTTGGATCTATAACCCTTTGCATCTATAACAGCTTCACCTCTTCTGGGAAGGCTTTCCACCACAAGGTTTAGGAGTGTGTTTATTGCAATTTTTGACCATTCTTCTAGAAGCGCATTTGTGAGGTCAGGCACTGATGTTGGACGAGAAAGACTGGCTCACTCTAATTCATCCCAAAGGTGTTCTATCAGATTGAGGTCAGGACTGCAGGCCAGTCAAGTTCCTCCGCACCAAACTCGCTCATCCAGGTCTTTATGGACCTTGCTTTGTGCAGTGGTGCGCAGTCATGTTGTAACAGGAAGGGGCTATCCCCAAACTGTTACCACAAAGTTGGGAGCATGAAATTGTCCAAAATGTCTTGGTATGCTGAAGCATTAAGAGTTAATTTCGCTGGAACTAAGGGCCAAGTCCAACCCCTGAAAAACAACCCCACACCATAATCCCTCCTCCACCAAACTTTACACTTGGAACAATGCAGTCAGGCAAGTGTTGTTCTCCTGGAAACCGCCAAACCCAGATTCATCCATCTCTTGAAAACCCATTCCATGAAGCTCCCTACACAATGTTCCCAATGCTAATCTGAAGGCCACAAGAAGTTTGGAGCTATTGACTCTGCAGAAAGTGTGCAGAGTCAATAGCTCTCTCTCTCTGTGCCTCAGCATGCGCTGGCCCTGCTCTGTGATTTTACGTGACCTACCACTTTGTGGCTGAGTTGCTTTTGTTCCCAATTTCTCCCGTTTTGTTATAATACCACTAACAGTTGAGCATGGAATATTTAGTAGTGAGAAAATTTCATGAATGGACTTCTTGCACAGGTGGCAACCTATTACCAGAATACCACACTTGAATTCACTGAGCTCCTGAGAGCGACCCATTCTTTCACAAATGTGTGTAGAAGCAGTCTGAATACACTCTAAAAATTATTCAGTGGCTTAGTAAATATCACAGTAATAATTAACTTTATTAATTTAATAAAATCTCTGAATATCATTTACTTGATGTTTTGAGTTGAACATACCAAAATAATTGTCAAAAAATCCAACAGTTAGTTTAATCTAAAATGCACAGTTAAGTTTTTTTTTTCACTAAAAGAATTTAGTATTTGAATAACCAATTATTTATTTAAAATATACTTAATATATTTGTGACATTTCTATAAAAATATTTGAGAATGGAGAATTGAATGGATCTGTTTCAAGAACCACAAATATTACTTAATTCAAATCAAGATTATTAATATTTACACACACTGAAGAAATTAAGTAAGTTTACCCGATTAAATCAATACCCCCCGTTTGTATGGTTTATTTTTTTGATAAGATCATTACTGTACTTAAAATAATTTTAATTTAATGCAAAACAACATACAGGGACGCAATGTGTGTCACCTAAACGAGTGTGGCATCTGTCTTTGAAACGCCTGGTGCCTTGCTCAAAACACACGACTTTATTCCTAAAGATAACGAACATATTTAATTTGGATGATAACATGTTCTCACAGTTGTGCACTGTTTGTTTATGGGCAGGTTATGGAGTCAGGCGCATCACATCATCTTTAGGCCTACGGGTGAAACGCATGGGACGGCGGTCTGATGTTCAAAGTCCACCCTGAGAACGAGAGTCCATCTGAGGCTCGAGAACCAGCGCTGATTCGGTGGAAATGAATAACAGACCGGTTAATTACACTTGAATTACTTTTACATGTTTAATTTTTCTTCCAGAATGTTTGTTACATGAGTTTAAATGTTTAAATGTTAATGTAAATATGTAAAATATTGTATACATGTCAAAACAGTAATTTATGCTGTATTGCTGTAACGTTACTCATTGACAGTAAAGGCCAATGTCATTAATAAGTGTGGTTGTAGTTTTTTACAAAGGATTAGAGGAAATTAAAGTTACTCACAAAAAACAACAGTTAATATTACTTATAAATATTGTTTTTTAAATGTTTTTTTTACCCATTTTTTTCTACTCAATTTTATTTGTAAATGTACCGACTGCAGTAACTCAGATCTAACGTTACTTTTTTTACTTACATTTACTCAGTTCATACGGTGTATGTAATTGATTTCACTGCTTTAAAATGTACTTTTTTTATTTTAAAATTCGAGGTAAAAATGTTTCACCAAAAAAATTTAGTAAATCATAGTTTTTAGAGTGTACCTAGATGCTTGACTTTATACACCTGTGGCCATGAAAGTGATTGGAATAACTGAATTCAATGATTAGGAGGGTGTCCCCATACTTTTGGCAATATAGTGTATCACAGCCAGGACATGAAGTCTGAATCTTATGAGTGTGTGTAGTGAGACCCTCACCACAGTCCAGGTGGTTCTTAGTTGCTGTGTGCAGACAGTTATAATAACAGTTTCTCAGTGCTTGTTCTTCTCTCTCCCCCACTGAATCGTGGACTATCGGCCCCACGGTGTGAATAACATCTGTGAAAAAGAGAGATACAGCTAAAGAGAGTAGTCATACAAAAATATCAGAAAATATGTGCGTTTCATGATTTCAACTTTCTGTCTATACCTTCCGTTCATCATGTTCCTAAAACACAAATACTGTATGTTCATGACTATGTTCAGAAATGTATACTTTCTTTCAGCAATGACATTAACTTGATCAGAAGTGACCGTAAATATATTTATAATGCCATTACAGAAATAAATTAAAATACTGTACATCAAAATAGGAAACAGCTATTTTAAATTATAATAATACTTCACAATATTACAGTTTTTATTGTATTTTTTATCAAATAAATGCAGCCTTGACAAGCATAAGAGACCTTTTTCAAACACCTTACTGATCCCAAATTTTTTTTATAGTAGCATACATTTTAAATTGCATATAAAGCATTTATTTTAATGCAATTCTTTTCTTAGGGTAACTAAAATGGACAAGAGCAAATGTGCTTTGTTTAGTCCACACATCTGTGCATCCTCTCATACTCTTGATTCTGATGTTATATTAAAACAATTAATTCACCAAAATACATGGATCTACCTTTCTAAGTGATTTAAAAAAGGATTCCAGTGTATTAAAAGGTGGTAAGTTTGCATATTCTGTTCCATTCAATAGTGGTATCGCTATATCAGTATCAGTGATACGGGCTTGGGCAGAACTTGGCCTTTGTAACACAGTGTGGCTGACTTATAAAAATAACTCATTGCTATTTGAAGGGTTTTGCCTTATTTCCTCTGATGACGTATTATGATATATTACTCCACAACATCGAAATATCTCTTCACAGTAACTGCTGTACTGACAGGCGCTGTCAACAGCTGAGGCGATGAGCATTGGGAGCGTTTAGTCCTTTTTTTACACCCTACATTTACCATGGAAACCACAGTTTCTCCCAACATACCCCAGTGACTGAATATATAAATAAATAAGACAGTAAATTCATATGGAATCTGCAGGATTTCACGATCCTTTTACTAGCATTGATTACTGTAATAACTGTAGCAATTGTTGGCAGATTCATAAAAGCATAACAGGAAACAGCTGAAAGCATCAGAATAAATTAAGTTTATTCTAGTTCTAAAAGGAAGTTATTACTTTTATTTGTTCTAAAGTAGAATTTCTGCTATAAACTGAGAATGTGCATGTTCAAATGTTTAGTTGAAATGCAGAATAATAATGATTGCTATTCATAGAATAATTAAAGAATTTACACTTTATATACTTTTGTAAGGTCTTTTTTAAAGAGAAAGTTGATGAACCCCTGAAATATTTTTAATTATGTCTGGACTTTTGATTAGATCTCTTATTCACTTATACCAGCTACACTTTCTGTTTGTAGTTCCCATTTCTGCCATCTGTCTGTTTCTCAGTTACTAAAGCCCCACTTGTCTCCATCCTGTACCCTCTCATCTCAATTTCCTGTTTCCTCCTCCCATTGACACTCGCCAGGTCCGTTTCCCTTGTCTTCCTTTTCAGTCTACCTTCTGTCTAAAACATTCACCCATCTGTCCTCTCAATGTCTTGTGTCCTTGTGTGTCATGTCTGTGGCATGTCCTCAATCTCTTCCCTTGCCCTGCTTGTCCTTTGGACATCCAGCAGCCCTCTGTCAGTTGCACTCCTCCTCTTTCCCTCATCCATCCGCCCCCGCATCCCTCCCTGACACCTCTCTGCGCTGCGTGCTGTCCGGCTGCGTTTATTTACCGCTGCACTCTGCAGTGTTTACAGCATCGATCCACCTCTGTTTGTTTAGTCCAGCAGCACCATCATACATCAAGTCAGGCAGAGACATTACTCACGCACAAACACACATACACAAACATACCCAGACGCTCGCATATGAAGTGCAAAGGGAAACAATGGACAGACAAAAAAAACAGAACAGTGGGCATATGTTTGACTGGAAGTACAGTGTCACAAAATGTTGTCATGGCACAGCATGAACTGCTAAAGCGGGTATAGAAGGAAGAGAGGAAGAGAAACGGGATGACATAATCACCGCAGACACAGGTGCAGCTGGAGGTGAAAGAAAACTACAGAAAACTGCCGGGAGCTTTAGATATCACACTGCTCAACTCCCTCTGTCGCTCCTGTTTGCTCTCTAAAACAAACACACAAAAGCGTGCTTACAACGGACTGTGCGAGGGGAAGAAATGAACAATTTCTACAGAGTTCAGATGGCATAATGTAGATTTGGGACCTTGTAGCTAAAAGGTATTTTCTGAAATTGATAATTTAAGATGTTGACATAAAATCAAATTAATCTAATCTAATATATATTATATATATATATATGTGTGTGTGTGTGTGTGTGTGTGTGTGTGTGTGTGTGTGTGTGTGTGTGTGTGTGTGTGTGTGTGTGTGTGTGTGTGTGTGTGTGTGTGTGTCTGATCTGCTGAGAAAATGTGAAAATGAGAAAACATACTATTCTCTTTCTCCCCACGCAGCTCCCAAACCAAAACCTGACAACACCCATAACGTATCGATGAATCTACTCCAAACTTGCTATTATCAGGCTCTAAATCACTCCTCTGTTTGTTCCCCCCTCCTTCCCGCCTGCTCGCCTTTCTCTTTCCTCTTCTCCCTCCCTCTCAGTGAAAGGTTGTCTGTCCTTCTGCTACCAACTGTTCACTCATCCAGACCAAACCCAAGTCTCCTGTCTCATGCACAAAGGGAGGCCCTGGTCTCTCCCAACAACCTCCCAGGAGAAAAAGTCACAATATATCAGCAGCAGGGGAGCAGGTGCGTTGATTTAAAAATTGCAGCTGGCTAAGACGGTGCAAGAGATCTGCTTATCATCTGAAAGGTCTGAAGGTGTTCAACTCACTTTTTGTGTTTGCCCCCTTTTCTCAATTTCAAATAAGCTTGACAGCTAAGTTACAATATACCCGTAGTCACCAGCCGATCAAGCATGACGGCCCGCACAATAGATCCCTCTCCTTTCACCTTGGCTTTCATGCTACTGGTTTTGACAAGAAAAGGCTGCGATTTCAAGAAAGTTGAACAGTCTGGAATTTGAGATCATTGTAAAAGTACAGTGTATTTCATTGGATTGTTTAATAAATATAATTAAATAATTGAACCTTGTTATTCATCCAGTAAATGAGCAAAAGACGGATGAGGGGAGAGAAAGAGAGGGAGAGGGAGAGAAAGGGATTAGTTAAGTAGCGGAAAGAAGGGTGGGAGTTCGATTGGCCTGTGTGGATTTTAATTAGTGTTAATTGGCCACAGAGGGAAATGAAGGCTCAGAGAGAGTATGTGTATGTGTGTGTATTGATAAATATGCTTCTCTCTTCTCTTTCTCCCCCCTAGCAATGGTTGTTTTGAATGGTTGCGTCCCTAGTCAAGGCTGTATTGGTACACAGGTGGACTTAGGGACTGACAGGAGCTTCACATTCTGCCTTTCATACACCAATGAGATCCACTGGGTTTCTAGTTCACCCCCTCAACCCTGGCAGAGTCTGTATTATTACCATACTTCTGTTTTACTATAAGACACAAACATACACTCCCCTATCCTCGTCCAACAAGCAACAGATGTGCGAGCACATGTGCAAACTGCAGCTCAGCCAGTCAAAACATGACAATTCTCTATACAAACACACAAATCTCAGATTTTATTTAGGGGCTTTAGCCTGTAATTATAAATGCTTTCTATTGCTATCACGCATACTTGAGGTTCAAGCTGAAGTGTGTAATTTCTCCACCGAACGTAACTGCAAAGACAAATTTTGTTTTCAAAAGGTTTCCAAATGCACCCACATCAGTCGTTGATTGAACAAACTGATAGCCCCACCTCAGCTCACGCCATTGGTCGAGTCAGCATTGTTGTGTACGACTAGACGGGTTTCTCAAAACAACAGGGATTTTTTTAGAGCTACAGAGACACTGTTTACTGTTTTTGAGGAAAATAACCTATGAATAGCTTACTTGTAGTTGTCTCCATATTAAGATAGGATGGAGGAAAATTTTTAAATACCAGAAAATGTAATTATAAAATAAACGCAGCTGATTAAAAGAAATTAAGCATTAAACATCTGCACTCGTTTTGATAAATACCTGATTGACATCTTAAATCTTCCAGCATGTCGAGGAGAGCTTTGCTATTACTTTTTAAACAATCAGAGCATTTAAAATCTAGTGGGTGATATAACAAGTGGAAAAAATACTGTAGAGTGACCTGACACTTGGGGATTGGCTGTACACTCAAGCATTTGTTGTAGCCAGTTTTGCATAGACAAATTTCAGAGAATTTAAAATGAACTTGATCCTTGACCGCCATGATGCTCTCTAACCACAGACAGAAACCTGCACATTTTCATTTAGAAATGTTACATTTTAACAGCTCATAAATCACAAAATAGTCCAAACACCTGTTAGTACATAATTTATAATCCGATCTGTGTGAGGTGCACGCAGTCAGAGACAGACACTAATTTCAGTCCTACAATTACAGCTGATATTTACTGTTCTACACCCCGCAGTTCGGTACAGTACGAGAGAGAGAGAGAGAGAGAGAGAGAGAGAGATAAGAAGGAAAAACAACATTGGAGAGAAAAATCAACTAAAGACTACGTAAACTCTAACAGAGAGCGTAGCCTGGCATGTGAGGCAAATCATTTATGTCTATCTGTGTGTGTGTGTTGAGGGGTGGCTGGAGAATCAGCAGAGTGTGCATCTCTGTCTCTGAACAGCTAGGTACGGTGGGGGGGATCATAAATTAGACAAGGAAATTACTGCTAAGTGTGCGAATAAATTAAAGTGCGCTTGCTTCTGTAAACACTGTCTGACTACATAATTACTGAACACTCTCTGGAAGAGTGAAATAGAGGGAGGGAGATGGATGGGGGAGGGAGCGAGGGAGAGTGATAGCCAAAAAGGTTTGTGTTGATGGTTTATTCATTTATTCATGTGCAATGTGCAACATGTACGTAACCGTTTGACATTTCGCTTGAGAGGTTGCACAACACCTGCTTACTATCCTAAGATGGGAAATGAAGCTTGCCAAAAAAATGCACTTTATGACATTTATCAAGTGTAATTTAGCTTCTACAAAAGCACTGTGCTGACTGTGATGTGATCAAGCTTAAACACAAGCAAGGTTTGCTTTTCGAAGAAATGCTCATATTTAATTCAAACAAATTATTCAGAATTTATCATGCTACACAAAAAAAAAACCTCAAACCATTTCAGACTGATGTTTATATGGCATTAGTATGATGATCAGTGTGTTTCATGGCGACTCACATTTTGCCGGCAGGCCGTGCTCGGTGATCTTGGCATCCCCGTTTCACAGCCGTTCAGAGTGGCACATTCCTTCTTCAACAGAGGACCAGCCCCACGATGAATGGCACCATCCACTGAAGGGGAATATATATATACACACACATACATATTAAAATATATATACATATATATACATACACACAATGGTTGTTTTGTATATCGAGCATTCTGCACACTTTTAATCAGATACAGATAATGTATTGCAGTAAGATTTATTTGAAATAATTACACACATTTATATACGCACAATAAATATAAATACATAGTAAAACATAAAACATATAATAATACACACATATGGCATAATATTTAGTCAGATAATTCAGATGGCAATCTACCAACACGCATTTTCTTTTGAAATGTCCTTTCATTTACTTTTTAAAACATGTTAAGCATAAAAACAAAGATAACACTTTACATGAATTAAACAGTTAAAATTAACTAAGAATGAACACTACATTTACAGCATTTATTAATCATAGTTAATGTTAATCTCAACATTTACTACTACATTTTAAAGATCTGTTAATATTAGTTAATGCAGTGTGAACTAACATAACATTTTTTATTAACTAACATTTAAGGTTAATAAATGCTGTAAAAATATATTACTCATTGTTAGTTCACATTAAATGCATTAACTAATGTTAACAAATGAGACCTTATTGTAAAGTGTTACCATATCACCAGTCACCTCTCAAATCAAAGGCAGATGATGGGCCCTTTTTAAAAATGTCATCACATGACAAATATTGTGCATTTTGGGGGCAACACAGCTTACCCCACTTTAATGCCGATAAACCCACCCCATTTATCATTTGAGGACAGAAAAAATCTGATTTCTCATAGCACTGAGGGCAGCAATTTGAGGCCATAACAGTTTTACTCAAGGGTTTTCAGCACCCTGGCACTTTTGCTGATATGTGCTCAGAATCTCCAGGAGCGTGGTGATAAAAAGATAGAAAGATAGGGAATATATACCAAGAAGTACTGTAGAGAGAGTGAAGTGGAAAGAAAGATGAGGAAAAAGGACTGAGGGACAGATGGAGGGAAGTTGTACTTTAGGGCTTTGGAGCCAAGGAAAGGGGGATGAGAGGAAGGAATAGGGGAAAGATGCGAATGTGGTGACGAGGTACGCCTATGGGAATAGCTTGCCTTCCTGAGTAATTGCAACATGCATGCACACACACTTTTATATTACACATCTTGTTAGCAGGTGCTAATTGGCTTTTGCTTACCTGACGGGGGTTTGTGACACGGGAAATAAAAACAAAAACATAATATTTTCCTATATTGCATAGAGTTCTTTTTCCAACACTCTTTCACATGTGCTCCTCGCATGTAGTCCCACGCAACTCCCAACTAAATACACCCATGCATACGCTGCGCTCACACAACATTTCTGTATATAAAAGCATTAATTAACAGTTGTTCTCAATTTCCATCAAATCAGTTTGGCCTGGACTGGTCAGCAAGTGTTATCAAAATGCACCTCTTATTGGCTAAGATGGTCACCATGGCAGCCATTAGTAAGAGCATTTGATTGGATCTGGCACATCTGCTTGCTCATGTCACAAATCCACGACACCAATCCTCTCTCTCTCTAAACACTTGCGCCGTTCTGGGTTTTCAACTAGAATACCAACATTCCACTCAGTGCCAAGTGGAGAACAGAACACATGCATTTTCCCTCAAAAAAAAAAAAATACAACCACCAATCAATACTTATCCGTGTGTAGCATTCCAGGTTGCTAAAAACAGTGTAAAGAAATTTCACAAATAGACATTAGTTTTAAGGAGTTTCAAAAGGGAGCCATATGCCAAAATGAAACGTTACACCACAAACGTACCAAAACCCCCAAAGAGACTCTAATGTCACTGTGTCCTTTTGTACAATCTGGAGCTTTCTCAGTTCTGAGCTTCAGGACTGACGTCTCCTACTGTAATGAACAGAAAATGTTGATCGCCTATAGTTATATGTGCCATTTCCAAGCATGATCCATCTGACCGTGAAACTAGGAAATCCAGCATGAATTATTTTCATCACTCACTCGCAGCCTCTCCCTGTTTCCTTACTGACTTGTTTTTCATGTGTCTTCCTTTGATGTCCTGTCTAGTACACAGGAAAGAAACTATTTTAATAATCAGTATTTTCTTGTTTTCCTGCAAAAATATTAAGACATCCTTTAAACATACAGTGAATGTTTACAGTTTTAAAACTGTTCCCTTTCATGTAGTGTGTAATATAGCTGTTTGTGAATGTAAATGTTCTGCAAAGGTGTAAAGTCGAAAGTGCATGAAAAACTGCTCCCAAAAGAAAGAACTGCCTAAACGAGTCGTCTGCAATTCGAATCTCTCACTGCGTTACGGTTCTGCGTCACTAGATTTTGCATAATGCCCGCGTATGTTGCTTTGTCAACTCGCGAACCCGTCCTTCAACGCAGGATTTTATTGAAGACTGCTTCTCAAATCTCAGAGTTTAACATGGGATTGCTTTAGAAAGATGGGTCAGTATTCAGTTTATTTGGATCAGTTTGCTCCTCAGAATCACGACCTGTATGAATAATTATCGATGAATATATTTTCTACTGGGTGTTCAAAATACATAACGTTGTTACCGTCTTACTGAAATACTTCTGCTAAACAGCTGTGGGCCACTATTACCTAAAACTGTGTCTATTAATTCAGATTGTCTGTTCTTACAACTTTGATTAAAGACAATAGATGGAGCAAGATTTGTTTTACAAACTTTAATGTTACATCATGTTACGTCATTCACGTTAGTGCTCAGTTCCCGCATGTGCACCGCAATAAATTAAAAATAAATTGAAATATTTACGCTTGTCAGACGTAGAGTAAGCATTTTGAAATGCGAAGGCTGCTTATAAGCATGGATATTAGGATATTGGCTGTTTATAAATGTATAAAGCACATATTAATGCCTTATTATGCATGACCATATTCAACATTCCTTAATCCTACCCAATGCGGCGCTACACTTTTCCCTTATGTTGAACACGGAAGACGATTCGCAGGAAGATAGATCATTTACTACTACGTTTTAAATATGGATTTTTTTTTTAAACAAACGCATCTCTTCGCTTCAGAAGGCTTTTATTAACTCCCCGGAGCCGTGTGGAACAGTTTTATGACGGACATATGCGCTTTTATGGACTTCAAAAATTACCCAACAGTCACTGCTATTATAAAGCTTGGAAGAGCTTGAAAGAATAAGTGAGTAAGTAATATCTCGAATTTAGGCACATTTAACTTTGCTCTTCTTGTTCTAAAATATTCTATTCTAATCTTGTAATATTGCGTACATTTTGTTTTAAGGATATTTTTATTATTACTGAAAAAATGCTTAATAGATTTTTGCAGTGCATCAACAATGCTAAACAGTATCCAAAACAAAGTATACCACTATACGACACATCCTAGCGCATCCATTCTTTTCTTTATCCTCTCTTCTGTTGTTTTAAACACATCCTCTTGTTTTTGCCCTCTCAGCTCTATAGTGCTTTTCCTGTTTTAAACACCAACAGGCAGCGACTCACCCCCTCATCTCTCTCTCTGCATGCAATGCTCTGAGGCTGTGTCCTCCCTGATGTATAGTTTGTCCCTGCCTAATTATCACCCAGGTTTGCCTTAACAAACCTCAGGAGTGGAGCCAACAAAAAAAAGAGGGAGAGAGTGTGAGCCTGAGAAAGCTGATGTGTTTGCATAATGGAGACAGAAATAGAGAGAAAAGAGGTGTTGGAGTGTTAGGGAGTGAGGAGAAGAGGTGATGGGGTAGGGCAGAGAGGCAGAAGGATGGGTGCAAACAGAGTAAAACAGAGAGAGAGAGAGAAAGGGAGATGGAAGACATGCAGAGGCACAAACTGTCAGTGAGGTTTAAATCGAGGGAGGTGAAGGTCAGGCCTAAATCAATTGCATTTGCCATTTGTGTTTGAGTAACTACAGAAAAAAACCCAGGTCAATATACAGCAGTGCGCACTTCTGAATTTGTGTTTGTGTGTGTGAGACGTGGTTCTGATGACTAGGATTCTCAAGTGCAGATTTATCACTAGTATTGATTAGCTAACGGGCAGGCACTTAACACGGGCAGAGAGCAAGAGCGCGCGCTTACAATCGACACACATGAATATGCCCAAATACTGAGTCAACAGTTGGACATTTCTGTTCATTTGCATAGCACTCTACTATCGTAAATTAAATATCTAAGATCTTGCAATGCACTTTCAAAATGCACACACACCTCTTACACAGACTGTACACTACCGATTTGTACATCATCACTCAAAAGTTTGGGGTCAATAAGATTTTTCGGTAACACTAAAACAATTCTAATAATCTTCTAGCAATATATTTTTACAGCATTGATTTACCTTTGTTCAACATCATAAAAATTATGAAAAATTGATTCTTAAAAAATATATATATATATATATATATATATATATATTTGTTTTACAAAATATATTTTTATTTTAATGGTTAATAAATAAATATATACACATTTAAACTCAAAGTAATATCTTATGTATGTTTTTTAATTTATTAATGATATAATATCCTATTTAACGGTCATTATATAAAATGATTTTGACCAAAGAATGCAATGATTTACCAATTTGAAACAAGTATTCCAAAGAAGTGTCTTTTACTTTTGAATGCGGTCATGAAAAGAAAATTCTGCCATCATTTCCTCACCCTCGTGTCTTTCCGAACCTGTATGACTTTCTTCAAAATACATTTTTCAAAATATCTTTTGTGTTCCACAGAAGAAAGGTAACACTATTTTACAGTGTCCTTGTTACATTTATTACACGTACTTAGTAATAACAGTAAATTATGAAAATCCCTCAACCTAATCCTACACCAAAACTATTAAGTACATGCAGTTAAATAATAGGACTCAGTACTTAACATAACACCGACACCTTAAAATAATGCGTAACCGAAAGAAATTAATAAAAGGACATGAGGGAGAGGCATAAATAAATGATGAAATATTTTTCATATTTCGGTGGAATATCGCTTTAATTCTGTCATGACAGCAGTCAGTCTGGTGGAAACAGGTGTGCTGATATTATATTGCAAATGTTGCTATTTCAGGTTAGAGGTGGTTTCACACAGAGCATAGTCTATTGGAAAAAACAGTTGTTACATGTTACACACTTGTTATTTAGAACCTCCTGGGAGCAGGATCATTGCAGGCCCGTAACTAATGACTAAAAGTGCAACTCTGAGATAATTGCAGATGTAGTAACTGATCCTCAGGAGATGGGCTTATGTGATGGGCTAGTTTATATGTTGGATGTTAAACAATGTCCATATTGCCAAGATTACTCTTAAAATTGTATTAAAAATACCACAAAACTATCATGGAACATGTTCAAAAATACACCGAATTATTAATGGGACCATATCCAATGACCCAAAGCTTGATACTTTTGTTGAAGTCCCCTTAAATATTAGTTAAGTCTTAACTGTTCGTGCAACTGCAATGCCAAAGAACTCAATATTTGATGAATATTGGAACGTACAGATAGAAGGGAGGAATCTGAAGGCTTTACTGTATTTCTGAGAAGATCTACCGTCTTGTCAGATCAAAGCACTTTTTAATACATCACAGTGAGCAAACAGTTTTGAAAAAGCAGTCTCTCTTTAATTCCTCCATTTTATTCAGAATCTGCTGATGAATTGTTTTTCTCTTGTCGGTGTTTGTAGGCATGTGTGTATATGTGTGTGTGTGTGTGTTTGGAGGGAGGAGCAGCTCTAGATGGTTTAAGAGTTTAGTGCTCATTTCATCTCACTGGGTCTCTAATCGCTCTTTTGCTCCTCAAATAGCGTGTCTGTTCTCACTCACGGGGCTATCAGAGATCGTCTGTTCAAATTCAGAAAAGTGCAAAGCCTCAGGCTGACAACAGCTCCCTTCACACACATACGTTCTCACTCTCTCACCTTTGTTTCCACCTGCTGATTCTCACTTGCTCTCTTTCACCTTCTAATTCCTCTCACCTCGCCGATGCTTCTCTCTTTTAATGTCTTTTCCCTCTTGAGCTGTCTCTACATTTCTCATTCAGCCTCTGAAAAAGAGGGGGGAAAAAAATCACTCACCTCCTCCTCCACCCAGAAGTGTCTTGTTAGCTGAAACGACAAAAAGAATACAGGTGATTCTTCAGGGATGATGTCAAGAGACGTTATAGCAAAAAGTGACTGACAATACAAATTCAACCAGAGGGGAGAAGTTCAAGAACAATAATTGAAGAACTTCAACTCAAAAATATAAATATATATAAAATATATAATACACCATAATACACTACCGTTCAAAAGTTTTGGGCGGTAAGATTGTTTTTATTGTTTTTGAATAAAGACTCTTATGCTCATCATCTTTACTTGATCAAAAATACAGTAAAAAGAGTACTGATGCGAAATATTACAATTTAAAATATATTTTAACAAACCTGAATTATTTTAGCATCATTACTCCAGTCTTTAGTGTCACATGATCCTTCAGAAATATTCTAACATGCTGATTTGAAAACAGAATTTATTTTAAATAGTAATTTATTTAATGTGTGAATACAAACTTAAATCGCTGCTCAAACTTACTTAAATTGATTCTTAATTTATTTTATAAAAATAAATATAATTAAATATAATTATATAATATAAAATAAAATAAATCTATACTAATAATATGATGCATATCTATACAGTGTCATCATATTAGATTATCCATTATCTGAAGAATTCTGTTTAAAAGAGTCATAAGAAAAAAAAGAGCTAAGCAGACTATGAAATCATACTGTAACCTTAAAAAAAGTATGAGAACACAAAACTGTCAAATTGATACTGTAAAAAATAAAAATAAAATAAATAAATAAATAAAAATTATTTTGTCAGATTGTACAGATTGTAAGTAAACCTTAATCGTAAGTCTGGTCAGCCAATGTGCTAATTGACATTTGCATCAATACAGTAAAAGCAGGGTCTTGAACCTGTGTCATAGGTGAAACAAAAGCCTTCATCCAATTATACAAAGTAAACTTGTAGATAAAGAGCTGCTTTTTCCTTATGAGACCTGAATGATAAAAAATATATTGAAAAATGTTTTTGTCTATCAGCATTTTATGACAATAAAATGGAGAAGTTGCCTCTGTTAGATCGAACCATGATGCACATTTGAGTTCAAGTATGTGGTGTAGCAGCACAACAAAGCAGCAGTGAAACAACGTTTCATGATCAGACAGTAAAGCTAAAACACAAATGAGCAATAAGATTGCTGATTATTTTTCCCGTTTAAAATTCATTACACCTCTGCACATGGGCATTAAACTACATGATAAGTCACAAGCTTATGAGCCAACAAATAATTTACCAGATGGAGTTAATGTAAGCCCAGACAAACACATTTTTTTAAATGAATATACACACAGCCACAGAAAAAGCACAACACACACACACACACACACACACACACACACACACACACACACATTTAGCAACAGAGATAGACAGACAAACAGAAAACAGTATGGAGAGAGAGGTTACCATAGCAACTCCAAAGCCCAAAGGTTTGTTACTGAAACCTAGTTAATTACACAGGGAGGGCAAAGGAGGAGAGACGGAGACAGACGAGATGAGAAAGACAGGAGAGACGGAGCAGGAAAGATGTAATTTGCAAGTGGAGGCCCCTTTCTTTCCTGTCTGTCAGAGGGGGGAAAAAACTTCTAGGGAGAAGAAAAAAGGGATCAGATATGCACGAGGAAGGACGGAGAGCAAAACAGTGGGAGACAGAATGAGCAAAGGCTGTAAGTTGATGATACCCCAGGGAGAGAGATTTGCCATCTGCTTAAACCCTGTGTGCAGTGTCTTACCCAGGGGAAGGGTGACAGTAGTACCATAGAGATGATGATGTTCACACCACACACACACACACACACACACATCTCTGTGAGCCATATTGACATGATGAGATTGTATGCGGGAATGTGTTCACCAAATGCAATCTTCTTATTCAGAACTGTAACAATTCCTTTCAGGCAGGATGAAATGGATCTGCGATGAAAACAATGTGCATGAACATCAATACAGAGGTTGGGATTGTAAACAAAAATACTCGTTGATTCTTATAGTGTCAATTCGGCTCTACACAGCAAAGCACACAGCAAGAGGCAATATATGCCAATGACTAAAGTTTACAGGCGGATTAGGATCACAGAGAGGGATTAGAAAAAAGAAAAACAAAAGGATGAATAGTTGAGAATAAAAGAAAAGTTCAACAGAAGTTTGGGAGTGAGAGGAGGGACGGATGTAGATGGGAGGCATGAGGGACAGAGATAAAAGTTGGGAGGTATATTATGGATCAAGAATGTGCAACAACACAAGTATGAAAACTCAAACGAAGAGATGAAAAGAAAAGAGAAATGGTATTTTTTTCTTAAAAAAACAAACAAACAAACAAACAAACAAACAAACAAACAAATCAGACAGAGAGCAACTGAGAGGTTTTTTTTGGTATTTTATAATAAATGCATTAAGAAGAACACACACACACACACATATCAGTGGAGTGCAATGGTGTTATGAAATTAAGTCCTCAGGTTTTTTTATGTTCCTTTTTTGTTTTGTTTTTTAATAAATCTAATGTAAATTCATGTTCCAGTTACACTTTGTCACATTTTCCTGGATAAATAAACTGTATTTTACATTACATTAAAAAATAAAAATAAAAATAAAAAAGACACCAAATACAACTCTATTTTGTATTATTACATTAACAATGTAATTAATGTAAAAATTTTTTTACAAATGACATCAGGTTAATGTTTAAATGTAAATTTGTACATTTATTTTAAAATAACTCACTAAAGGCAGTAACAATTTAAACAACATTTTTTTTGTGAACTAATGTTCAGCTGTTCTTGTTAATAGTCAACTTATTTTTGGATCAGTCATCATGCTCGTAAATACTGAGATGAAGATGTATAATTCATCAAGCTGATTGCTTACTAAAAAAAAACAGGCCCCAGAGTCATCATGTTTTCAGGTCATTTCAAGTTTAATTTTGACTTGACAACGTGGTGATATTTAGATGGCTTAGCGTTTACCTCGTTTTGAATTAGTCTTCCCATTAATGCAATCATTATGTTCATTCAGAGTCTGATTCAAGAGCACAGAACAAGAACATGCACGAAAACAAGAGGCAGGATTTATTGCGTGAACCAATCATAACTAATCACATCCAATAGCACGATGGAGGCATTGCCTCCTCTCACGTGACTCTCACATTCTCAATTAAAACACAGAATTGTTGACATTTTTGCAGATTTATTAAAAAAGAAAAACTGAAATATCACATGGTCCTAAGTATTCAGACCCTTTGCTGTGACACTCATATATTTAACTCAGGTCCTGTCCATTTCTTCTGATCCTCCTTGAGATGGTTCTACACCTTCATTGAGTCCAGCTGTGTTTGATTATACTGATTGGACTTGATTAGGAAAGCCACACACCTGTCTATAAAAGACCTTACAGCTCACAGTGCATGTCAGAGCAAATGAGAATCATGAGGTCAAAGAAACTGCCTGAAGAGCTCAGAGACAGAATTGTGGCAAGGTTCAGATCTGGCATAGTCTGACATGGTCATACTCAATACTAGCAGAACATGAGTCTGATCCTGCTGCTCCATTGGGCTTTGATTATGGGGCGTGTTTCAACCGAACCAGGAAAGACCTCAATTGATAGACCTACAACCAATCAGAGCAACAGAGCAACGCGTAACGTTAGTAGTCAAATGTCAGCAGAACTCAACTGCACTGTGTTGCCAAGTCCGTGTTTTTCCACGGGTTGTTCTCCATGTCCGTGGGTTGAAGCAACCCCAATTATGTGAAATCTAGACCCAGCAATGCGAATTTTGGCAGGCTACCTTGAAGAGACAACAACCGTGACTGTTCTTGAATGGCCCAGCCAGAGCCATGACTTAAAACCCAATTGAGCATATCTGGAGAGACCTGAAAATTGCTGTCTACCAACGTTTACCATCCAACCTGACAGAACTGGAGAGGATCTGTAAGGAGGAATGGCAGAAGATCCCCAAATCCAGGTGTGGAAAACTTGCATCTTTCCCTAAAACACTCATGGCTGTATTAGATCAAAAGGTGTTTCTAATAAATACTGAGCAAAGGGTCTGAGTACTTAGGACCATGTGATATTTCAGTTTTTCTTTTTTAATAAATTTGCAAAAATGTCAACAATTCTGTGTTTTTCTGTCAATATGGGGTGCTGTGTGGACTTTAATGAGAAAAAAATGAATTTAAAAATTCAATGGCTGCAATATAACAGAGTGAAACATTTAAGGGGTCTGAATACTTTCACTGTAGCCACTGTGTACACATAGCCTACACAAATGCTGGGTTAAAAACAACCCAGGGTTAGGTTGAAAATTGACAAACACTTTCTCACTGGTTTCTCCTTCTCCCTGGTGGCAGGCTATTTCAGAAACACAAACTTCCGTTCCAAACACTTGACCATTACCTTTTCTGTACAACCACACTTAATATAACAAAGAGAGATGTTATATTTGTATGACTCCCATACCACACACTCTAAAAAATGCTGGGTTAAAAACAATCCAAATTGGGTTGAAAATGAACAAACCTATATTGGTTGGGTTAAACGTTTGCCCAACCTGCTGGGTGGTTTTATTTCACTCTACTATTGTTTAAACATTACTGTATTGCTTGCTTAAAATGAACCCAAAGTATGTTGAAAATTAACATGTATTAATATGTTAATAAATTAACATTATTATTAAGTTTAATGAATAATAATTAAACAATACACATGTATTAAATTGCTTATTAATAAATGTTAACCTTTTGATTGCTATTGTTGCCTCTAGTAATTATGAATCGGATTTTTAATTTCCAACCTTGGGTTGATTTTAAGCCAGCCATATAGTAATTTTTAAACAATAGTTGGGTTAAATAAAACTGCACATTGGGCAAACATTTAACCCAACCAATATAGGTTTGTTCATTTTCAACCCAAATTGGATTGTTTTAAACCCAGCATTTTTTAGAGTGTGTGGTATGGGAGTCATACAAATATAACATTTGTATAATCTCTTTGTTATATTAAGTGTGGTTGTACAGAAAAGGTAATGGTCAAGTGTTTGGAACGGAAGTTTGTGTTTCTGAAATAGCCTGCCACCAGGAGAAGGGAGAAACAAGTGAGAGAGAGAGACGTTGAGTGTATGTCTGAACAGATGTCCTTAATGTCTGACACTCCAGAACCCTGCAGACACCTTGGCTTGTGCACACAATCACATTTATAAACACACTCTGTTTACACACAACTCCTCTCAAGATAGCTTCATAAACATTTACTTCACTATATGTGCAGGGCTTCAATTACATGCAAGTCAAAGTCAATCAAACTCACAGTTCAGTGCGCTGACTGCCTCACAGTCACATGCAGTCCTAGAGGGAGGCCCTAACAGCAAACTGCATGCCATGCATTACAATTTAATATGACATAACCACAAAACACAACGCTGATAATGCTATATAGGCTACAATCACGTTATTAAAAAGGAATCAAAGTCTGAATGAAAGGAAAACATTCCACATATTCTACATTGACAATACTCTGCAAGCGGTAGACACAAATTGGCTTTATAGAGAGTAAATAACATTCTTTGAGGATAAAAAGTCAGCTGGTAATTTTATTTAGAAATGCAAGGTTGCGTGATTTATGCGTAAGTGATCAAACCTAGACGCCAGCTAAAGAAAATGCTTGGAGTGGAATTTTAGCATGGAAAATATATCATTATAAGTATGGCATATATGTGATAGCCAGTGCTATATTATTGTAATATTTTTTTGAATATGAATTTTCATATCTATTCATAGGCTACACTCACGTAATGCAAACCTAAATTATATTTAAAAATCCATACAAACTCATACGCATGATATATATCAACATTTTATATTTAGGGCAATTTAACGCCATATACCATGCCATATTCACTTCAAATATAGATGTTTTGTTCGTAAAGTGATCTATGTTAAACCCCGTTACTCTGCTGAGGAGATGAAGGGGTGGAGTGGCGCGAAAGAGAGAAAGCGCGAGGCACATCGCTCTGAGTGACAGGAGAGAGAGAGATTCCGAGCGCGCGCGATGGTCACAGCGAGTCTGACTGACTGAAGCTTAGGCGGCTAAAACACAGAGAACGAGGAAATCCAAACCCATTGAGGGGGGAAAAAACACGACATAGAACAGAAGAAAATAAACACATTTGAATTTAATCGAAGGAAAGATGCCGTTTAGCCAGACTGAGGTATGTTGGCTCTAAACACTTCTTCATATAAGATACTTGTTATGGTCAGTCTGAGAGGACTGAGGTACATTTATTTTCTGGTCTGCTAAACTCTCAATTCAACTGTAAGGAGGTATAAATATATATTTTTAACGCGGTTTAGAGAATACTGATATATTCTGACTGAATGCTCTATCTCTCTAATTTGTGCTTGATTTGTTTGCTCGTACGCGTGTGTTTAATCAGTCTGAGGCGGCAGTCACATAGGATTTAAATGCAGGCGCTTAGAATTAAGATCCAGGATTGCGACTCTCACTCATTTATTTTAATGACCCGTTATTAAAGGCGCGTGACTGTGTACAGTGCCTAAAAGCTCTTGTTTGCTCATTATTGCTATTTAAATACTGGTAGCTATACAATTTGGTGAAAATTTGCATTTGTTTTTGTACTTTCAAACAAACCTGGTGCAGAGTGCAGAGCACTGTAACTTACCTTCTCTCTGTCGATTATGAGAAAGTGTACACTGGCGACATCATACAATACAGTAGAACATCTAATAATATCGTTTGATATTAAATGACACTTTTAATGGCACTGATTACTTGTCCTATAGACCGTGATGTGATTTTAACAGAAGCACACAATTCAGTATGTATTTAGTGGTTGTAAATGAGACCATGATGCTTGAGTTGTGACTTGCTTTTATATTTAACAATATTTATTCTATGGATACATCCTGTTGTTAAAATTAATGTTCACAGTAAAGTGTTTACTGTGAACTGCACTGTTGTACTAAAGTACTTTTCCTTTTCACCTCTAGTTTTTCAATAAGATACATTTGTGTAAGAAAAGAAAGAAAGAAATTTAGTTTTGGGTCTCGAAAGCCAAAAGCACTCCTCTGTAAATCCTCAGGAAATCATCTTGCTTTCTGAAGGTGCAGTAAGTGAAGAGCGAGAGGGAGCGTATATATGTGTGTGTTAACATGGTGGCAACACTTATATATTTTATCATATTTTGTTATTTCTCATCTCTTTTTTTTTCTTGCCCTGTTGGTAACAGCCAAGAAACAGTGAGGGTTTTGTAGAGTCGCCAGCATGAGTTCATAGCCATGCCAAAACAGTGGGTCCAGTATGTAACAAACATGCTTAACACTGCATGAAAGAAGTACAGCAAGACCTGCGTCATGCACACACATAACCCTTCAAACACAGGCCCAGCTACCCCAAAAATATTTTAATTATGAGTACCACTACTCTTACATGTTTTCTTTTCCATAAGAAGCTATTTGAGCTATGCATTTTTTTATTGCATACAAATATTCCATACAGCAAATTAAAAAACAACAACAATTTTCCATCGTCCATCACTTACGCAGTCTACTAAAGCCCATCTTGTGGTCACAAAACCACTACATGAACTACATCGTGTACAAGAGTGAGACATTTGGGATTAGCACAGTACTTCAGATCCAACTGAACTCACACACAGCAGATTAAACAGATTTAGAGTACATCACCTCTAACACAGATTAAGATGGTGGTCAAATGCAGATCTGAGTGCAACATAGCTTAGAAAGAGAAAATTCACGAGAGATTAAATCTGGTTATGGCCTAACTTTTTTAAAGAGTAATTAATCTCTTTCTGTTGCAGCAATTTTAGGGGGTGCTAATGCTATTTCATGCATTCTGAATTATTTTACTCTTATTTAATTATTTTACACTTCTCCGGATGAGCGCGTGCGCTCAGGAGCAAAAGCAGGAGCTTTTGGGTTACAACATGAACTGTCTGTGTTGTCATTTTGTTTTTAGAGCACAAAATCAACATCAGTTTTTGGATGTGAGGGAAAGATAACCTTGTTCAGATTCCAAAATAACCCAGCATTAAACAGGGGATGCAGTTTTCCCGGAGCACAGAGTTCTCCAAGTGTGTTTGTTTGTTTGTTTCCGGTCATGAGTCGATACCGCAGGCAGTGAGTGAAACTGCATCAAATATCTGTTTTTTGTTGGTAGTCTGCACATAAGTGCATATACTGTCAACAACACAAATGTATATTGAATAGAAAGTTATCCAGGGACAGATTGTATTATGTGTTTGTCTCATAAGTGTGTGTGTGTGTGTGCTCTCTTTAGCTCCGCTCACAGCACTCCTTCACGAGCTCGGGTGTTTTCGGGAAAAAATCAGTACACTGTTTTTGTCTTTTATAAATGTGATAAAACTAAAGACTCTGAGATATGAAGGATGCAATACTATTCTATAGATACTCAAAATTAACAAGAGACGGCTGAAACGGTGTGTGTACATTTAAAGGGTTAGTTCACCCAAAAATGAAAATGCTGTCATTAGTTACTCACCTTTGTCGTTCCAACACTGCAAGACATTAGTTCATCTTCAGAACACAAATAAATCTGAAAGCTTTCTGTGCCTCCATTGACAGTCTAATGACAGAGTTTAAATTTTGGGGGCGATTTTTTAAATTTTATTTCAAGCTCTCTCTGCATTGGCAGATCTCTAGACAGCAGCTTTAGTTTTTTTATAATTCACAGTTGGGCCTGTGAGAGTGGCGTGCATGTCAGTGGGGTCACTCTGCAGTGGGTTGCATCATGAAAACACAGCATTACAGATTTCAATAGAGATAAAGCAGCTTCACACATGGCTACTTTTCTCTATATCTTTACTTATACCAGGGTGGGGTGGGGGTGGGGGTGGTCAGAGCTAACCAGCTAACAGGTTTAAGCAATCACTTTCAGCACCTACAGTAAAAAGACTGTTACCAGTAGCAGAAAACCACTAACAGAAAAATAAACCAAGACACACAATGAGCCTTCCACACACTCACTATTATTACAGCTAGTTCACTATAAATTATTGAGTATAGCATTTGTTTCTAATGAATTGCTTTGTCAAAGCCACTGTGGTTTGTATCAAAACATTGAATGCACTTAGTTTGCACACCAAACAGAACAGAGGAATACATAGATGAAGAAGTGAGATAGTTGAGTGGTTTGAGGCTGGCAGAGAGACTGAGCATTTCATTATAACCATCACCACTGTTGCTAGAGCAACTCATATTCTATTCAAAATTGGGTAACAATTTTTTGTAGTTGTTTGTAGTACAAAATGGCAAACAACGCAGACAAATAACACATTCATGTGATATTTCTCTTACCCTGGCACTATATTCAAAAATGGATCACCCATTCAGTTTGAATCACCCAGTCATTTGGTATGTCCAATCAATATGCAAGTACTTCTAAGACTACAATAATACAGTGTTAGCTCATGTTTTCTAGGCTGGCAGCTGTAATAATCTCACACTTGATTTCCAAGACTCCCTAGCATTACCAAACACAGTAATCTGGAGCTTTTACTTCAGTGCTCTCAATGCGGTTGCAAAATGTGCATTGCAGTTTTTGAAAAATATTGCTGTTTACAATGCGTAAATACATCCATTGTGGTGATCTGACTCAGTTGAACAGGATCTCTGTACATGTTTTGGTGAGAATGGTTCTGTTCAATAACCCTGTAACTTAATGTTACCTGCAGTTAGGGTTGGGTGATATGATAATGATGACTTGTTTTATTTCATGATAACTATATATATATTTATTATGGGTTTATATATGGGATTAAATAACGATTTTTGTTAGCATAGACTTTGTGCATCAAAAATATTCCTTTTCTGGTAAATTAATAAATGATGAGATAAAATAAGTATAATGAACTATGCAAAAAACATTTTGAAAGTATCCAGCATATTTTAGAATTACCCAAAAATCAAACATAGTTCTCCCCTCACGCATGTTATTTCCGTCAAAAACTTCGACATAACACACTTATGGGCATCAATCACTTCACTGAATACTTGCCAGGTAAGAAAAAAATCATTATTACCTTATAATCCACTTGCTTTCAAATCCACATCATTTAAATATCACACCAATTGAAAACAAACTACCAGATGTTTTGAATGCGTCATGGTTTTCGAGAAGAGGAGAAAATGTTGACCTGAGTGTATCTGTCAGAGACGATAACACACGTGAGCATAAATTAGTTTGAAATTAAATCGCAATGATCAGGAAACTGAGTGAAATATTTCACACTGCATGCTTAAGAGAATAAACATCAATCCAATAAAATAAAATAAACACTCGGTTAGTAAAAATCATTCAACATGTGCTGGTTTTGACAGACATTTTTTACACACAAACTACAATTTCTGATTCTGGAATTTTAATATTTTCAATAACTTTCAATTCTTGATTTAGCAATGATAAACTGTTCTGATCTTGAGATGAGTCCCTGTAGTATGAGGATTAGAAGATAGATTAGATAGATAGATAAGATAGATAAGATAGATAGGATAGATAAGATAGATAAGATAAGATAGATAGGATAGATAGATAGATAGGATAGATAGATAGATAGGATAGATAGATAGATAGGATAGATAAGATAGATAAGATAGATAAGATAGATAAGATAGATAAGATAGATAAGATAGATAAGATAGATTAGATAGATAGATAGATAGATAGATAGATAGATTAGATAGATAGATAGATAGATAGATAGATAGATAGATAGATAGATAGATTTTTATGTCATACTCCTAGAAAGAGAAATCTGATAAAGCTGAACAAGGTTATGACACCAATATTCTTCTTTTAATCCACTTACTCTAATCTTATAGGAGACTCCAACTGAATCATAATTTCTAAGTTATTGATTCATTATATATTGCAGTAAGGAGTTTGATGCACTGCTTTAGAGAGCTCTGAGCTCTTAGTAATGTCCTTTTTAAGGGCGGAAATGCATACAGACTCGTCTTGCTCTTTGGAGAGGGAACAGCACCCACACAACAATGAGTGTTTTGTCTTATCCTCTGCCAGGCCAGGGTTGTCATAGACACAGGACCTACGTCAGAGTCATTTATTAATCATTGTGGCCGTTTTGGTCATTGACACAAAGTAATTTTTTATTTTGCCTGAATCAAACGCTCTTCTGTTACACATAGATCTCTAGATGTGCCTCGCCTGCCGTGAACCAGTCAAGAAAAGACAGCGTTGTGTGAAAGAAAGTATGATAGAGGAGATTGTGTCTGGGGCAGGCAGAGTTTATAGGTAAAATGGGTCTCAAAGAGTTGCCTGTTTAGCTCTACAATCAATGAAAGGGAGGCAATATGAATTAAGCGAATGTGATAATTGGGCAAGGTCTGAAAGGGGCCTGTAACAGTCAGAATAGATGGATTTTATTATTCCACGCAAAAAACAGCTGCAAGCTCTGAACTAGGCTTTGATAATGCAACTAGTTTTGAAGTGCTGCTAATTTTAGCATGTGGCAGGTTAATAGAGTAAGTCCGAACATACAAAATTACTTGCATTTTATGTCAAAACTGATATGAAGCGTGCATAGACTGAAAGCACATCCTCTTAAACTCTGCAGCCTTCATTGAAATTACATAGCTTATCAAAAACATGCTAGTTAAATCATTACAGCTCATTTATAATTTACATGCAGAGACCCATTCAAGCAGAGCTACAACTTTTAATATTTGTGTTCAGTTACTTAAAGTGATACTGTGTAGTGTGGGAAGAACGCAAAAATGCATGTACGTGTTTGTGCACAGCATGGGGCCTTGCAGTTTGGCTCTAAATGAGCTATAAAAAAAACAAATGCACAGGCCTCCCATAGGAAGACAAACAGCCCAGCTTAGTAGAGATCGCTTCTGAACATGGTTCGTTTCACTCTCCGCTCTGTGAGTGGGGTTTGTCGAACATGTGGGCAACTTTGTTCACTGACCTAAATGCATGAATTGTTTTTATATAAAAAGTGCCACTTTTTATTCACAACACAGTGGGGGCTGTTTATTATGACATTTTGCTCTGTCTTGTTATGTGAAATGCTGATAAGAGAAATTTACCCACATTAAGTCAAATTCAGACAAACCTAATTATTTTTCTTTCTGTGTGCATGCTCTGCTTTTGAGTGTTTGTGTTTGATGTTCATACGCACTGGATGAGGGACAGCAAGAGGTATGATTGGTTGTTTGTATATGTGTGTGTGTGTGTGTGTGTGTGTGTGTGTGTGTGTGTGTGTGTGTATATACGCTTGAAAACGGAGAGAAAGTGAGCATGGAAGTATTCTGCACGTAAATTGTCTGCTCATTTCAAGTGACTGCATCATTTACAAAGAAACTAGGAGCATAAGAAAGAGAAGAAAAGGGCAAAAGAGAAATAGGTCTGAAATGGTAATGCAAGGGAGGAATATTACTTGAAAGAGACAAAGAGCTAGTTGAAATGCATCACCAGAAAGTGATTTACGTATATGTCAGTGTTCATGTATAATTCTAATAAAAGCCCATCTTATCCAGCTGGAAGGGTGGATGGTTTATTGGCACAGAAAGATTGGGATCACAAATAGGAAGGAGATGGGGAAACAAAATAAATGAATGAATGTAAACAAATTAGAAGACATGTGAAGAAAGGAAAATGGCTGGAAGTAGTGACAGTGATAAATGTCTGTCATATATTTACAAAATGGATGACATACCTCAAGAAAAGTAAACATAATACATGACAATATTAAAAAATGTGATACTTAAA